>QVTF01005005.1:0-29581 GCA_003573665.1 Oxygymnocypris stewartii | reverse complement strand
TAACCCATTTTAAAGTTAACACACATCAACCCAAACATTCAGATAAATTATTGTAATATGTCAATAAACATAAGAATGTTTTTTTATATACATTGTTTTATCTTGCATTTTATTTTTGTTGCGACTATGAACCCCCTGAAAAACAAACCACAATATGCCTACTAAGTCCTCACAAATCTAAATGAAACTGATCATGACCCAGTGTTACATTGTTAAAACAAGACATGCAGTGCAACCGCTTAATGTGGACGAGAAACCAAATTTCACACCACACTTTTGTTCACATTGCAGAATCAATCATTTCACTCATTCATTGTTCAGTACACCTGCCTTTGTAAATTTAAGCATATAATCCAGATTTCATATCAGTTCTTTTTTATCCGATGATAGTTAGACTATTGGTCTAATAAATAAAATGTAAATGTACACCACACACATCACCTTTTAATGAATCAGTGTGTTTTTTGAACATGCTACACAAATGCAGCTATTAGTGTGTATGCATCAAACAAGCCGTGGTTTCTCAGTCACTTTTGGCTTGTTTTTCTGCTCGCCTTTTCTTAGCTTCACTCACAATTTTCAGTAGTGAGAGCACAATAGGTACACACATGGGTAGGAAAAGAGGAATGTAGATGGCGAATTTCTGATCGTCTGGAAAATAAAGAAGATGTAAAAGAGAGGGGTCGAAAAAGGCCCTCTCTGAAGCCAAAATGGCCTCCCTGCTGTACTGAAGTGCAAAGGCAAGGTTCCCAGCCTCCAACTCGGCGACAGCAGACTGGAGCGACGCCACTGCACTGGAAACCTGTGCACGAAATAATAGCAAAATTGTGCCTTTTACAATTCCCACTGTTTAGGACAAAATGTTTCAGTGGAACTATTTCATTATGTGATTAACTATGAAGATCTGGTCCTCCCACCTGCTGTGCGATGTTGTCATTGATGACGATGTTTCCAATCTGGTCGAGGAGCTGAGCCAGCGAGGTGATGGTGGTGCTGGCGGTGGCGATGTTCTCCACACTGCGGCTCCACAGGAGTCGGTCCAGCTCCCAATCGGCCAGTCCAGTGCTGCCTGGACTCTGCAGCACAAAGCCTGTGGGAGGATGAGTCTGCTGCACTCCTAGCATGAGCCTAGAAACAAAATGATAAAGAAAGTGAAATGAAACGAATGAAAACAATCATCTGGGCAAAACAGTATTTGTGAAAGTACTAACCGTAACTGTGCCAAAAAAACACCCATCACTTTAGCCATATTAATGTTGATATCTACAGGACGCTCAGATTCAGGTCCGTACATTTCATTCACATTGTACACCTGGGGACACAGATGACAGATAAAAGACATATGCCTGTTTGCAACATCCAGCACAGTCACGTTATTTCATATATTTGCATTTAAAGAGACATGCACAAAAACAGCGTATTTCTGCTTCCACTCAAAATGGGCATTTAAAAAAATGATTTGTGGGATATTTGGAGCTGAAACGTCAAAGGCACATTCTGGAGACACATATTACATACTGTAGTACTAAAAAGGGACACAATAGGTCTCCTTTAATATAAGTACGGAAACCCTGAACCGAAACTTTAAAAAAACAAATCCGAGCCATTAATCTGATTATAAACAGATTTTTTGGGTGCATGTAAATTTAGCCACTGAGAAATGCAAAAAGAACATTATAATCTATGTTTAAGTGAATATATCTGGACCGTACCATAATGCCACCCCAACGAGGGCTGTGGAAGGCGTTAGAGGGCACCTCCTGTTTGCTGTGGTCTCTGATGAAAAGAGGAGAGTGGTGGGCATCTGGCACATACAGCAGGAAGTTCAAGACAGGGTTAGAGGATGCTGCATTGGAACCTGTGTGAAAGAGAATACCAGCATGTGTAAATCTACATGAGCATAAAAACCGTTCATTAAAAGCAGATCACAACAGTTATAGCTCAGATCTCACCTAGTCTGGCCTCAACAGGGTTGATAACATGTGACAGGCTGTCTGCACTGAGTGTATAAGCTGACACACTGTTGTCATATCGAGGATTCACACCCAGAACAGCGTAATACAGAATCTGAAAAGAACAAACACACAAGTGACAAATAGGAGAGGAGAGTATTTACACAATATTATATCAAGAATGAGAATTATATACAACATAGAAATGTACATAATGATAGTTATATTTGTTCAATGGAACTCAGTGGAAAGCTGCTGATATATTAAATAACCATGCAGTAATACCCCTTTATTCAGTTTAATTTACAAAAAATATTTTATTGTTTTATTTTATTTTAAAGTTGATGAACGTAAACCAAAAAACAGGAATAATAAATCTGGCATTATTGAGCAACTTCATATTTAATGTGAAATGTGTGAAAAACATAATTATAAAAAATTTAATCAATACAACTAATATTAAAAATTAGTCAAATATTAAAATTCTGACTCTAAATGCTGACTGAATGAGTCTCGAAGCTGTGAAATATCCTCATGCACCACTCCATGTTTCTTCATTTCTTTCATGTGTAAAAACACAATCAGCTCTAATAGCTGTGCATATGTATCTGTTGTTGTATAAAAGTATAGCAAATTCTCTACAGGTTAACACATCTGTAACCGTTGCAAGGTACAGAATATTCCGTCAGCCCTGTGAAAAGTCACATTTGTTAGAGACCACACAAACTACAATGTGATTGTTCTTAGGCACCTGAGAGTCCACTGATAAGTTGGCTATAGGGGCAAGTTTGTTCAATAAAGGCTGAATGTAGCTTTGAATGGCGCCTTCGATATCCCAGTGAAGACTGTGTGACTTTGGGTCTGGGTTGAGCAGACTGAATGTGATCTCGTAGCCTAAGAGAAGTCAAAATTAGATTAAGATAATTAAATGAGTATGCTATTGAGAAAACAAGACAAAATGAGGGCTAATACTCACCAGGACTGGATTTGATGGCCCTCATGCTGTCTGCCATACTCTCCTTAGTCACTTTGGTCATGCGGACACGGTTGCCCAGAGCAGCTACTATATCCTGGTGACTAAAGGACATGGTGCTGACCACCTGCTCCACCTCCACGTCCAGATTTGATAGGACTTCCTTCAGACTCCAAGAACTTTTAAAGGGAGGAGAACGTAGCAGCGCAGTGCGCCGTTGCCCCACGTACACTTTCACATCCTGAAAGTAAACAGACAGAATGAGCATAATGGCTTCAGAAGTGATTTCAGTACGTAAAAATACACAAATGCTCTGAATCTTACCTCTGGCAGGAGGGTAGAGGACTCAGGGATCACATATACAACCACAGACCCACAAGAACTCTCAGAGAGCATGTGAAGTGATAGATCTGCCTCTGTGGAGGGAGAAGTCAACAGCTCAGGGATAGAAACTCCATAGTACCAATAGAGAAATGAACTCGCATATAATAAAGAGTGATGGGACAAAAAGAAAACTGAAGAAACCCCAAAACAGCTGATTTTAAATGAGCTTTTGTTTGGAATAACTCAACAAATACTATTAATGTTTACTATAATATTACTATTTTACTTTTTTGTTTCTATATTTCAGGGACAATTCACATTAATTGTGCACAAAATCAGTGTAAAATGTGCCAAATTTAGCCACAATAGCCAATTTCCACCTGTAGTGCCTGGGCAGGTAGTTGGAAAAAGTAAAAAGATTCCAGTGCTTACACTAAAATCTATAGAAATGTTCACAATTTCACAACAATGCTTTTTTTTTAAGAAACCACAATAACCTATTCGTTCTAACTATTTAGTTGTGTTGGGAGTCTATTCATGTTTTAAGGGTTCCTTTGAAAGAAAATGATAATGGATACGAAGAATATTAAATGTATAAGTGATTGCAATTGTTCTTCCTTCAATGGGAATTACTACCATTAAAATATTCTATAATCTGTCAGTATAGTCGATATATAAAATTAGACATACTGGTAATTGAATTGGTATTTCTAAATTAATATTATTAATAACCATAAATCCACTCAACCTGCAGCAGTGGGCTGATTCAAGGCGTCTTCCTCCATTATAGTGGCAGTGCGATATCTGGTCTCATATTTGTACCGCAAACCTGTTTTAGCTGAGGAGGAAAAGATAGCAATACGTTCGGTTCTGGATATCAACATTTCTGTTCTTTGTGTTTACAAATGTGTTGTATGATGAAGCTTCCAAATAGTTTCAGAAGTTGATCACTTACCATCAACTTGGTGCTCCTTTTCATTGACATGACTAAGTGGACACTTTTTCTGCTGTTCTGGGGTCAGTGTTCCTCGAGAGAAGACCACCTCGATATCAACACTTAGCTGAAGCTGTCAAAAACACGATAATGTATCCTTTCTGAACTCATAGTTTCACAAGCATGATTCAGTCCTGAGGAAGGACGAAGCGCGCGTTACCTGGAGGGAGTCGAGCTCGCGGATCTCAGAGAAAGGCAGCCAGGCGCGGTAGGTCTCGGTGGTCTTCCACCAGAGAGGGATGCCCACCACAATGACCACTGCAGCGATGGCAAGGGCAGCATTTCGCCCTCGATGCTTTTCTGTTATGACCAAAACGAAATAGTAGGAAATAAGACTACATAGAAATATTCATTGAAATGGTAGACAACATCAAATATCCATTATTCATTCACAAAAACATAGTGAGGAGTGACCCAACCCTGACTTACAACATGCTAAACATAACTAAGCTACGATACGCTGACATTTAGTTTTAGCGTTATGTACTTTTAAATGAACATTTGTGGCCAAGAAAATGCGTGAACACTGAAATAATTTCGAAGGCAAAATGAGGAAATCGTTTTGAATACAGGACTCACCAAGCTGCAGGGCTGCCATTGCTGTGTGAAATGACTACCGCATAACCCGCTATTGGAGGATTCTATCCAATCAGACGGCAGAGGGCACAGAAGCATCCAATTGGAGTTAAAGGGGGCGGGTTTAGTGGCATTCGCATTTCCTTAAAAAGACGATTCATTTTATATCTGATTTGCAGTTACAGTTTTATTCTCTAAACTGAGTGCAAATGTTTGCTGGAACTTCAGAACTTTATTGCATGTTTGCAAAATGTAGTTACTCACCTAAAACATTTAATTCTTGCGTCAAAACCTAGTTATCGTGTCAGTAATTTGGCCAAGGCCACAAAATGTTTGTCATCGTGTGAGCCACACTGGTCACAATGTTTAGTTGTTTTTTCACCATGATAGTCAACCATAGAAATTAAGGTTTTATAAAAGAAATCTGACATTTGTTGAGAAGAGTCAATAGTACATAGAAAAAAAAGTATGTGAACATTTGTATTTATACAGTACATTTATTTTTGTCCGAATGTATTACATGTAAATTGAAATCTTGCTTGTCCAATTACTGTACATTTCATATTTCTTATGTTACCACAAGTACAAAATAACTGCCGCTCTTGTTGGTCAGGCCTAAGATTTTCCTCAACATCACATCTGATGTTTTCCATTGCCATGCACCGGGGACAAAATCTCCTTGAATACCGCACACATCCCCTGCAATGATCAGCTGTGATGTCCTCACATGCAGCATTCATGGCATCCAACAGAGACATCTGATCTTGTGCTCTATGATCACATACTTTCCACCTCCATTCTCCAAAAATGGTAGTGATTGTGCTGTGGGCAATCTACATATATATGCTCCCAAACTTGATTGTTATAGTAAATGGTTGAATCAAATTATATTGCAATTAGAGGTCGTTTGCCAATTTAGCAGACATTACAAACAATGTCAATGTCAGATATTTATGGAATATACATGCAATACCAATTTTTACTAATTAAATGGATCGTTTTGAATGTGATGGCTTACACGTTGAAAAATGATTGAGGATTCGTGAAGAGTTTGACAGTTTACCTGAGAATCGACTCATCAGTTTTGATCAACAAGTCATATGTAATTAGATGCAAACTGCAGACAATTGTACTTACTGTTTGCACACATGTGCCAAAGCATTTGCAATTTGCTCAAATCAATAAGAAATTCCTATCTGATGAGAACAAGAAGCTAATTGTTCAGAGATCTGAACTTATTGTTTCGAAAACAAAAAATCCATTTGAGAATTGAGCCAAAGCAATTGAGAAAAACTGTAAAAATAATGCCACTTCTAAAAAAATTAAGAAACAATTAAGAGTCTTTATTTACTCATTCTCATGTCGTGCGAAACCTATATGCGTTTATTCCTTCTGCAGATCACAAAATTAAATATTTTGAATAATGTTAAAAAAATATTATTTTGGTTACCACCAAAAAAACTACTTTTGTGTTTTACAGAATAATAAAGTAAAAGTCATGCAGGTTTGGAACGTCAAGAGGTTAAATTGTGACAGAATTATCATTTTTGGGTGAACTAGCCCTTTAAATTAAAAAAAGGTTCTGGTTTTCATATATTTAATATTCATAAATTGTGGGGTAAATGTTAATATTAGTACAGATCACATGCATTGTTGGTAATTAAACAAATATTTTTACTACAATTAAATACATAAATAATTTCATTACGTAATATTTTATCAAACGCATCTAATATGTCTCATAACACACAAAAATTGGATTTGTGCCTTTAATGCTTTAAAACAATTATGGAAATCCTGGGTGTATCATATTTGTAAACAAGCCTCCATTCATTTTAGAAACACCTGAACAGATATCTCACCCTCTATTTGTAGTGCAAAATACTTTCAATTAAATTATATAACTCTCTACAATTAATAATGTAGAAATACCCTACTTCGATCTATGTAAACATGCTTAATTTAGCGACTTGCTGAGGGTCTGTTGAGGAAAGCTCAAACGAAATGTATGTGCAACTAAGTTATGGTGTGCAGTGGTGTATGAAATCAATGCACCCGCATAATAATGACAAACAGAATCTGGCATTTTACAGTATTTTATTTTAGTTTTTACTATCTGACACACAAAGTGCTTAGAGAACAACATCAAATCACAAGATCACATTTTGTCAACAGAGCAGGGAGTGCTCCCCTCCCCAGAAGCTCCACGCCGCCGTTTACAACCAATAGAAGTTATTATTCATATAGCACTGCGTCACAAATACAGGGAGAGCATGATACACTCAAGCACACAACACAACGGAGCACAATTTCAAAATAATGGTCCTTTTTAAACTAATATTGTTAGTATTTTATATTAAATTTCTTGGACAGTAATCACACAGCCCAGAGTCTGGTGGAGTTAATCATAACTATCAATAATATATTACTCTGTTTCATTCCCTATAATAATAAACTGCCCGTGCTGGCATCTGCCGATCTGAACTCGGTATTCACATCATCCACGCATCATCATGAGGTCATACTGCACAGCAAGTCAACTCGAGTGGCTGGTGCCTGAATTGGAATGAATTATGTTGGAATGATGAAAACAGAACGGCTGATATACATATAAATCAATTTAAAACGGGCCACAAAAAAATACTGTTTTCTCGTTTGTAGTATGAAACCACTCCTTGAATATTTCAAAAATGAAAATAAAATCTCCTGCGTACCTTTCTATTTCTCCTCTCCATTCTTAAAGTGTAATACAGTTTAAATAGATACATTATGAGACACTGCAATGACAACCCTAAAGTACAGAAGACAGCGCAGGCCTGTGATTGGTTGGTGACAGGAAGGGTAGCAGCTGTGCACTATACTATAGGCTGGCGGAAGCTGGAACGATGGGATGCAGGATGTTCAGTAGGCATGATTGGCCACGTACAGGGACTGTCCCGCTGATCCACCGGTTCCAGAGGAGGCGTACTTGCCTTGAGCAGCCAACCCATTAACCTGAGGAAAGTTCAAAGGTCAGTTTATGTCACCTGAATCAGCAGTTTTAGCGAGACCTTACATTAACAAAGAATTGTAGCCCAATAATTCTAAACATTCACCTCCTAGATATATTATTCAATTTTATATTATTTTGAAGCATTATATTGTTTTTATTATATTATTTAAAAGTTAGATATTAATTAATATATATATTTACAAGGGATGTGACGAGATCTCTTGGCACGAGATCTCGCAACATCCGATGTGTCTCGCGGGATCCGACTGGTCTCGCGAGAACGTGACGATATCCTTACAAAACATTTTGCCGTGTTTACATTAGAGCTGCACCATTAATCATTAAAAAAATTGCAATCTTGCTTCAAACACCCACGCAATCTTATTCCTGAATGACAACGATTTAGCTATGTCTAACATGGCGAGTGTTTCACATGGCGAGTGTCAGTGGAGCGTTATCATCACGCTTCCGATGTGAACGCTGTCATTCACTGATATGGGCGGCGACAAAACACGCGCTGCTCATGCTCCACTGACGCTCACGATGTGAAACAGGTGTTAAAGACATTCAAATCTGCATTCATGCTGCTGCTGGTCCAGAAAGAGCAACAGTCTTTTCAACCACACATCATTATTTCTGTTACAGAAATTAAAAAAACAAAAGTACTAGGGATGCACCGAATGTTCGGCAACCGAAATTGTGGCCGAATAAGCGAGAAGACCGAATAAATTGTACCGAACAATGAAGTGACACGATCCTATAGTTGCACACACTAATGCAGCAAACGTGTCTGCAGTGTGGAAGTATTTAAAACTGTCAGAGAAAGATGCAACACTCATTACAGGCATGAAACACCAACAGCGAGACTGTTTAGCACTGCATCTCATGTCTCCGATGAGAAGAGGAAGGGTGGATGATGATGGCTACTGTATGATGAATGAAATCGCGAAATGGCCTCAAACGATTAGTAAATAAACAGCAGAATGTTGTGTTTTCTAATACACGCACGGATTGCATGTAATGCCATTCAAACAGCGCTGTACGAGCTCGCGGCGCCAGGGCTCAAAGTCCAAAGCGCGAGAAAAATCTAGGCTAAAACACTGTTACTCGTCAGCTGCTCAATAACATTTTTATTAGTTTTTTAAAGGCATGTGCTAATGCCATACGTGCGACAAATATCTTCCAAAACTCGTCAGAATCATTTATAAATCTACTGTCAACAAAAAGAAGCACTGAGGTCTTCCTGCGGGTTTCTGCCAAAATAAAAGCTCCTTCAACATTCAAAAATGTTAGTATTGTAATTTTAATGTTGTTCTGTAAAATAAAAAGAGTACGACAATAATAATTACCCTACAACAGCTCTATTAATATATTTATTATAACATTCACAAAGTGTTCAAATTGGGATCTGTAACATCGGTTGTGACTTCAGCTGTTCATTCATATACAGATGTTTTAATCTGCTGAATAAATAAAACCTTTCAAGTCTCTCACCTGTAAGCAACTGCTGTCAGTCCCAAACAGAACTGTGAATGCAGCCATAATCTGCATTTCTATGGACTATCCCTGCCCTGTAATTCTCTTTCTTTCATTCTTTGTTATTAGTTATTTATTGTTATTTTTCTCTCTTTGGTTATTTTTTATTTATGGTTATTCTTTTTCTCTCTTTTCTCATTTATCTTCTTTATTTATTTTTCTTTTCTTTCTTTCATGTTTATTAATTATTTATTGTTGTTATTTATTTTCTCTTTTCTTGTTGTTATCTTTATTTATTGTTATTTTGTTTCTTTCTTTCCTTTGTTGTTATTTAGTTTTTGTTAAGTATTAATCATGAGAAAAGGTTTGAATAAAATGAAATTTTAATAGCAGAATTTACTGTTATTCTTTATTGATAGTTTAACTAAAGAATTCATCAACTGATTAAAAAATAATAAATAGATAAATAATTGATAGATTAGTCGACTAATCGAAAAAATTATCGATAGATTAGTCGACAATAAAAATAATCGTTAGCTGCAGCTCTACTCAATGCATGCATTAGAATAATTGTCCTCAAATTTGTAATATATTGAAACAGAAATTATAGTTTTTTGGCTGTTATGGCTGAATATTTTTGGTTGCTAAAATTTCAGTACATCACTATATATTATATGCTAAATAATTATTCATATTAAATCCAAAATAACTTTGTATGTATGTATATATATATATACACATATACACACACACACACACACATATATATATATATAAAATCATCAGTATTTACTGAGAAAAGCCCATAAAAATTATAATTTAAAGATATTACACACAAAGTTCCTATTTCACCTATGAATTTACATGACATTTAGCTGTTCATGATTTCTGAAAAGATGCAGATACACACGTTATAGATATTAGCAGTATTATCTGTATAAAAATAAAACATTTAATTAAAGATTATTTAATAGAAATTAGCATATTTACATATAGATGAGCATATTTATTAAGCATTATTTCGATTAGATTACCTACAGAAATTTCCACAAAATGTACGAAAATGCACTGCATTTAGTTAAAAATAAATTAGCTTTAGGGGTATTCACATTTGCCAGTGTATGCTATATTTTCGAGAACAAAATTCAGTAATTTCAAGGGTAATCCAAGTGATTGTGCAATACAAAAAATCTGCAACTGATTCAAGTTGGTCACACAGATTAACCGCGTTGGCCAACAGAAAGCTGCTCAGTTTGGAACTGACTTGTGTGTGAGCTGTGCTTTATACATTGCTACTCTATTGACAATAGACAATGGACCTTTTGCTAATGTGAAATCTTCCTAAAGTGACTGCACCTTAATGGGAAAACAATTTGATCAACTGACCTCAGCACGCTTGATGAACTCCTCTGTGGCGGCTTTCTCATTGTCCTTGACTCCGCGCCAGGCGTTGAGGGCAGAGGCCTGCAGGGCACGTCCATAGGAGAAGGTGAGGGCCCAGGGTTTTGTCAGAGGGTTTTTGTTGATGGCGTTCAGGTTGATAGACGCCTCCTCCTCACTCTGACCTCCAGAAAGGAATGTCACACCTGCCAGAGGAATTTCAAAATATATTTCCTGAAATGACACTGTGATCTCACCACATACTGTTTACTGCTCACACTTTTTAAAACACTTAAACAATTTCCTCTTGTTATCTACGTTATGGTGCTCTTAAAGCATGGCGTTCCACATTCTTAAAGCTTCAAACTGAGGTTTCTCCATTATACTCGTGACTCACCTGTTACCGCGGGGGGAACGGTACGACGCAAGGCTGTCACTGTAGCCATGGCAATTTCCTCATTGGAGAATTTGGATGGGCAGGAGTGTCCAGCTGTCACCATGTTGGGTTTCAGAAGAGTTCCCTCCAGATAGACGTGATGGTCAGACAGGGCCTTGTAGCAGGCAGCAAGAACCTGGAGATACATGGGAAATAAAGAAAGGTTATGTAAATTTAATCATATAAGATATTTCAAACCATTAACTCAAGTCTTGTTTGAATGCTATAAATTGAGGTCACTTTGTATGTACCTTCTCTGTAACATACTGGCAGCGTTTCAAGTCGTGCTCACCATCAGGTAGAATCTCTGGCTCAACAATGGGCACAATCCCATTCTGAAAACCCAAAAAGACAATATTAGGTCAAAAAACTAAAAAAGATATCTCTGTCTCTGATATACTGTATATATCCATTAGCTTCAACTCATCCAACAATTCTCTAAAATACATCAAGACCGTTGTGATCTGGATTTCTTGCTGTCAGTGTTATTTATTTACTATATTAGTATTTTTCACATAGTGAATTTTCAGTTTTTAATTTTAGTTTAAATTTGGAGTCATATTATACTTTAACCACAGTTTTTGAAAATGTTTCTATTGAGCTTTATTTAATTCTTGATATTATATTTTTTATTTTAACCTTAAAAGCAATACAAGACAATAAAACAACAACAACAGCAACTAGAAAGACAGAAAAAAGCGAAAAGGTTTGTATGATCTTACAACCGTAGAATTACATCAGTTCCTCCAGTTTTATACATAGTTTATCAATGTTACACAGATTTCTAGGCCAGTGGGCATGCAAAAGATAAAAGGGTTAAACCTATATACGGTTACCCTTGACAGGTGATTAAAAAAGGGTTCCAAAGTTGCTTCGAAGCCTGTAGTACTATCAGAAAGAGTGTGTCTCTTCAAGTCTCTCTAAGTGCAAAGTGATAGACTTAAAGTGGTTTTAATGACTTTTTCCATAGACAAAGAAAGATTTTTTAGCCACCACCATTCCATATTGGACTGCTTTTTGTATTTGTTGGTCAAACCCACGAAGAGATTTAGACAAACCGGAAACAGCAATTGCTGGATCAGTGAAGTCACAGAAAAAAACTTTAGATTAGAATCTGAAAATTTCGCTCCAAAACTCAAAGTTTTGGGCAAGACCAAAAGAGATGTCCCAAGGAGCCCTCGGCAGATTCACATTTTATACAAATAGAAGAGATGGAGGGGTAGAATTTGTTAAGCTTAACCCTAGAATAATTATGACCTTGATAGACTTCTTCCAGTCCTCATCGATTATCTGAATACCTAAATCTTTTTCCAAGGAATCTTTCAGATATAAGGTAGATATGTCGAACTGACTGATAAAAACATCTATAAAACGAGAAATCTAATTAGAAGAGTCAGGAGAGGCAGAAAGTAATTTTATATTTCATTTTCATCTGTTAATAGTTCAAAGTGGGAAATAGATGTGCGAACATAATTTCTCAGCTGCAGATATCTTTAAAAAACGGTGATGGTGAAAGATCAAATTTCTGTTTCAGCAGAGGAAATGTAGCAAATTTACCATCCATCTAAAAGTCTCTTACGGTGACCATTCCTTTATGGGACCAGACCGAAAATGTGGAGTCAGTGATAAACTAAATTTATCAAAGTTAGTGAGCACCGAGGCTCTAGGTTTGGCATAAAGCATTTTCACCGAACAGGTGAAAGATTATCCTAGACCAAACTCCTGGAGCACTGATATAATGTAGTTCCATTCAATCTGATCGAATGCCTTTTCTGCGTCCAGAGATAAGATGGCAACATTCGAAGAAGAATCATGCTTCGAGTATAAAATGTTCATTAAGCGTCTCACATTAAAGAAGAAAAAGCACCCTGCGATGAAACCTCTTATTTAGCTTTATTTTTATTTGAGTTTTAGTTTGTCAGTTTAGTACATCAGCTTATTTTAATTCAGCTAGTTTTCACTGCAACATAAAAAAAATAAAAAAAAAAAAAAGTGGTTTTTCCATCTAATATTTAGATTTAATTTCTGCTTAATTTTTTTCAATTAACAATTCAAATCATTTTATTTTTAATTAACAATCACATCACTGCTTGCCGTTAAGATTAACGTACAGACATCAAGACGTAATGAGCTCACCTGCTGGCAGATGCTGGCGTAGCGAGCCAGGACATTAGCGTTCTCCATGATGGCCAACTCTGAAGGAGTGGTCTCGCTGATCTTCAGAACAGACCTCCACTTGGCAAAGTCTGCACCGTCTTTCTTATACTGGGCACAGCGTTCTGACAGCCCATCAAGCCCTTGAGAAAAACAGGTATCACATTAACAATGCATCATTATTGCCATCAATTTTAGCAAATATTTGATCAGTAACTGTAAGCTTACCCTGTGTTGTGGTCTCTCCATCAGTTCCTGCCAGAGGGACGACACCTTTGTCAACCTGTAAAAGAGGACAACTTGCTTTATGATCTAACTCCAGCAGTCCTGACTGTATTTCCTAATAACTATCTTAAAAATAAATGTCTAAACTATGCTTAATTCACTAATACAAAGAACATAATACAAATATAATATTTCAAATATCTACAATCAAGCAGATAAAAAGGTCTAATTAGAGAACACCTTGTTGTGGCAAATATGAACAACCTGATTTAACCTAATAATCTTATTCTAATCCTTCGCCAACATGCCTATTTATTTATAACTCAGCACTCAGTAATTATGGCAGCACTCCATATTTTATTAAAATTTTTATTATATACACTACTCAAAATTTAAGAGTTGGATCGTTCTGCTCTTGAAGTCTATTATGCTCAAGGCTGCATTTAATTTATCAAAAATACAGTAAAAACGGTTAAAAACATTTGTGTTTTTTTTATGATATATTAAAATGCTATTTATTCCTGTGATGCAAAGCTGAATTTTCAGCATTCTTCCTCTTGTCTTCAGTGTCACATGATCCTTCAGAAATCAATCTAACATACTGGTTTACTTCTCAAGAAACATTTCTTATTATTATCAGTGTTAAAACATTTGTCCTGCTTAATATTTTGTGGAAACCATGGCACATTTCTTCAGCATTTATTTGAAATAGAACTCTTTAGAAACATTTTAAATGACTTTTCTGTCAATTTTGATCAATGTAATGCATCCCAGTTGAATAAAATGATTCATTTAAATCAAATCTTGTACCTTGATTCCCACAACAATGCCCCTGTCCTTGATCATTTTGGCAAAGGATGTGCCATCATCAGCATTCTGGTAAAGGGTCTCGTGGAAGAAGATGACGCCTCCAATGCACGCGTCTATGCGCTCGTCAGCAGAGAAAAGGAGCTGGCGGTACAGACGGCGGTTTTCCTCTGTGTTCTCGACACCGATGGGGTTCAGGCGCTTTGCCATGCTACCTGTACACATGCATATCATTGTGTTAGAGGGACTGACAGAAAGCTGTTTGCTGCATATTTCATGTTTGGAACAACATGAGGGGGAGTAAATGATCATACTGAAAGATGAAACCCTCACTGACCTGTGGACTCATCTGCAGCGAGGATGCCCTTCCCAGGAGCTACGATACGCTGCGCGATGTCCTGGAGCTCCTTCTTCTGCTCAGTTGTGAGTGCGGGGTACTGGTGCGTCATGTCTGCGGCTCAAAGCAACCTGCAATAGAGGAATGGCAGAGACAACTGTCATTTCATCCATCTTATATGCATTTCTATCATGACAACTCTCGGAGGGTTTGGCATGGTAATGTACATGATAATGTTAATGTGTTTGGTCTTGGTGGAATAGTTCTGCTACGTTGCTCCAGAGTAAGTACCGAGACTTGCTACGGCCAATACATTCACAACATGCTGCTGTGAGCATGTAAGAAATACTGCTACTGCACATGTAACATATGAAATAACCCCCATATATCCACATTTTTCTTCAATGCAGAAGTAAGCCTATAGGAGAGTCATCCGGTTTATTAGCCGGTAGGGCTGGGCGATATGGCCCAAAAAATTATCACGATAATTATTTTCATATCAGTCGATATCGATAATTATCACGATAAATGTCAAATCTTTATTTCTTTCAAGTTTAAAGCCAGATTTCTGCTCCAAAGTGAAAGTTTTAGAAACCAGACCATTAATTTTCCTTAACACAATAATTATCTAAATAGATATGTATTTCTTAGTTTCTGCATGTTCTAATGAGTTGATATTGTTTCAAAATCAAGAAACCGGTTTGGGTTGCCTCCTAATATGAATGATAATAATATCACTTTTTTGTCTCTTAGAAATACACAATTGATCGTAGCTTGAGTTAGGATGCAGTAACATTTTTGTTCATTATCAAAATCAGTAACATCTTTACATCAGTAACCTCTGTAGCAACCTCAGTTTTATATGGTATAATGTATTCTGACCAAGTTTTTATTTTTATTAAGCATTGGTCTCCTATAGTAGCATACATTTAAATAATGATTAACAGTTAAAACCACACATATAGCACCTCTAACATGGTCAAAATATAACTAGATGGTTTTTAAGTAGTCTATTTGTATGAAAGACAGTAGTCTAAAACCATTCAGTATAAATGTACACATGCTATAGCTGCCTTAACCACACATACTTTCTATAATTATATACCATTACTCCTGTAATAATATTAAATGTGAATATCCCACATTTCTGCCACAGCAGTGAATGTTACTACAGTAAATCCATGGTAAATAATGGCGATGTGCATATTGAAAAGCCTTCTGACTGTTTCTCATGTTCGGCTTGTGTTCTCACATTAGGCGTGTTCGACTTAAAGCGGCGCTGCACAGAATGGTCAGTGTATGACATCAAAATACCGCGAGAGCGATAAGAGCAGATGAAACCTATGCTTTCGAATGGCTCTCGCGGTACTTTGATGTCTTACACTGACCATTCTTTGCAGCGCCGCTTTAAGTCAAACGCGCCTATTGACTGGATCTCACAGCACTGCTTAGTGATCACGTGACCGAGTAAACGCATCTAGTGGGCTCGTCCCGCGCGGCAGTTTAAATGTGATCCGAGCGGATAAACGGTCGATCCAAATGAGTCACGTAGTTTCGTTCCGCTTTTGGCGCATAAACATATCGAAAAATGTTCGAACTTTTCATATCGTTTTAGAGGAAAATTATATCGCAATAATTATCGTTATCGTCCAGCCCTATTAGCCGGTATAGGTAAATAACAACGTGCAGTAAACGGTAAAATTGTTTGCACTACAAACCAATGTGTTCATAATTAAGATAATACATTAAAATAATATGATAAAACATCAATTTTCAATATCAAGCAGCAAAACGAACTATTTTGCTAAAAATAGCTGGACGCCATGAGATCGGAAGCTAGACCCATTGACAAATGGCCACGGCCATTTTTACGGCAAGAAAAAAAGTGGATAGCATACATGAATCACACTGTAGCCGATCTACACAGGTGGAGCGTTTCTGAAGCACGCTGCAACTGCTACAGCAGCAAGCATTAGTCATTTATCTGAATGCTAAGCAACAAGCTTATTGGCTGCTGATACAAAAAGAACCAACATGAAATTATGTAATTCTGTCAGATCGAGTTAGACCTATTGGACTGCCTCATCTAGTGTTTCATGGCAGAACATGGGGATATTATTTATTTACACATAACTACACACTTGAATTTTTTTTATTCCTGTGATAGCAATGCTGAATATTTAGTCTTATTACTCTCTAGTCTTCAGTGTCACATGATCTTTCAGAAATCATTCTAATATTCTGATCTGGTACTCAAGAAACATTTCCTATTATATCAATGTTGAATATAGTTGTGCTGTTTAATACTTCAGTAGAAAACATATACAAGGAGCTACACTATGGCTCTTGATTTGGGAATCATGGCGTGAATGGGAAATTGCTTGGCAGTGCTTTCTGCTGCTTAGAAACTCAAGGAAAGTCACACAAGGAACAACAATTGGTCTTCTGGAAACGTCTGATTGCTGGCTATAGATAATCACAACTGTGCCTCATTATTCAAGGTATCAAAAAGGGTCTGGTTAATATTCTAGCCCACTCTTCCTCACAAGCTCTTCGGCGCGGCTGAACTGCATAATAACATGGACTAAAACCAGCAGAGCACTTTCTATCGCTGTTATGCAATCACACTTCTCCAATCTCTGCTGTCAATCCCCATTAGACATGCCCCACCGTCTGTTACTACATGGTTTTGGATTGGCACAGTATTTCATTAAAAGGGTTTGGTTACTTGTGAAAAAGACGTGCAATTTAGAATACTTTTAAACAATAATTACTATGGAAATAATGTTTTAAAATACAAATAAATGTGGACTGAATGTAATGTTTTACTTAATGGTATACTAATTGCAAATTAATCAAAATGCATTATAGTTTAAATTTATATTTATTGCAATTAGCTGAACATAAGAGTGCTTTAGATGTAATACTGAATAACAACCTACATTTAAAACTATAATCAAGTACGCGTTTTTTAATGTTTGTCAACACACTAAAATAAGTGTACTTCTTAAAGCACAAAATTATTAACTCTAGATTAAAAGTTATTCAAAATGTACGTTAAATTAAAAGGTTTAATTAGAAATGATTACAAAGTACTCTTTGTAAAGTCCACATAAATGTTTTACAAAACAGTAACGAAAATTGACTTATTTCATTGATATTATATTATCTGCATGTACTCCTAAGACTTTTACACAAAGGTTATTTTTTCACTAATTTCACCATAAATATCATGCATATTGGCACTGGAGTGTATTGCTTGTCTAAATCCCTTCTATGCCTGTATATTGAATACATTTCCTGGTTGAGTGCTCCCCCATCTCTGTGCTGGATGGAACAAGCCAAAACCGGCACAGACTGGCTGGTCTATGTTGATATAAATCACAGTTAGATGCGCTGTGGCCCCAAACACAGTTCATGCACAGAACCCATGGAATAAAAGAGAAAACAAACCAACCAAGAAACAAAGCATGATTTAATGTTATATTGTCTTTAACTGCTAGTTAGAAAATCAGAGATAGGCTAATCACCTCATTTTATTTAGAGAAAACAAATCAGCTGATTTCAAGCCAGTTGTTGTTTCTCAAGCATCTTAGCTATCGTTTCATTTCTATGCATTCATATAGTTAATCACAGTATTACTGAAGTGACAGGAGAGCACACATCCCTGAAGTCTCACTCTGTGAATGAATCCGGCTCATTGGGCTTGTTGAACAATGGAAATTTCCACGGAAAACACAGGCCAATCACCTCATTCAACGCACATTTTCTAATATTTTTTGCAAGGGATGGGTCACGACACGCTCTTACCATTCCACTTAGAAGAAAACAGGCATCTGACATTGTAGGAGTCTTCACTGATTGGCATTATTTTGAGTAATGTTAAAGTGATAGTTCACCCAAAAATGTAATTTACTCTCCCTTCCAGTTGTTTTAAACCTGTATGTTTCTTTCTTCTGTTGAGTACAAAAGAAGATATTTTTAAGAATGTTGGTAGCCAAACAGTTGACGGTAACTCTATAGTATTTTTTCCCCATAATATGGAAGTCAGTGGCCACCGTCAACAAAGACATTCTGAAGAACGAGGGTAACCAAACAGTTGGTAGAATGGAAAAATATATATCATGGAAGTCAATGGCTACCGTCAACTGTTTGATTACCAACATTTTTCAAAATATCTTCTCTTGTACTTAAAAGAAGATTTTTGGGTAAAAAAAATGTAAATGTTTAATGCTAAAGGCCACAAGTATTAGTTTAATTTAGGACATATTGCTTCAACGATATCACAAAGCTCAAACAGAGGTCATTTTGATGCATGACCACAGTCAGTGATCCATGATGAAGAGGTAATTCAAAGTGAGCTCCCCGGCCCTTTGCTTGCCATACAAACATATCATCACGCTAAATAAGGGTCATCGTTTATATAAACCTAAAAAGTTTCAAAGTCACAAACTATACTTCAGCTAACCTAGGTCAACATATTAATTAATTATGTTAACAAATAATTCAATTTAGGTAAATAAATCAATTAATTGTATAATTAAATAATTTGTATTTATATATTTGATCATTAAAATATTTATTTTTTCAAAATGTATTTTTAGTTATTTTATTAGTTATTTATTTAAAATATTATGAGAGTCCTATATACACTAATGGGAATAGGTTGGAGATAGACCTAGATATTATTTAGACTGCTAGCCAATTTTACATAGTTTATTATATAATATATCATAGACAACTGCAAGCTCTGTTTAAATTAGAGAGAACCACACTGGCTTGCCATTTATAAAACGCCATCAGTGTTTCTAACGGAAGTGAATACATTTTGATGAGTCATGATGACACTGTTTAGACACTGAGCTTTTAAGCCTTAATTCTTAACTGGTTTTAAACAAATCACACAATGGATCAAATTAATGCCCAGAAGGCATCAATCTGCTGGATGCTTGGATACGCAAGCTCAAAATAGCAGGATAGAGAAGCTAACCAGGGGTGCGTGCGTTTCCCCAAAACAACTATGGTCTCAAGTTCCGTCGTTACCTATAGTGTTCAATGGAACTAATGACGACCATAGTTAGCTAACGATGCTTTGGGGAAACACACCCCAGTCTAGTATTAGTTATGGGCGTGAAGAACAACGCCTTCTGATTGTTGCAGACCCCTTTTAACATTGCACATACAATACAGATTTGGTTGTTTACATCTAATTCCAAAAGAAAAGAAATGCACTGGAAATCATTTCAAATGCTTATCCCTAGGTTGATATGCCAATCTTTTGAAAA
Source organism: Oxygymnocypris stewartii (assembly GCA_003573665.1). Taxonomy (NCBI): domain Eukaryota; kingdom Metazoa; phylum Chordata; class Actinopteri; order Cypriniformes; family Cyprinidae; genus Oxygymnocypris; species Oxygymnocypris stewartii. The sequence continues at coordinate 9,670 of QVTF01005005.1, read as the reverse complement.
TCCGTTCTTTTAATCAAATAGATCTTTATAGAGAGTGTCAATGGCCTTGAAAGAGGTGTTTCTCAAAGAAAACATACGTGACAGTCTGCATCTGTTGCTCTGCACTGCATCATGCGCAACAGTGAGTCCGTGACCGAGACCGGTCCATTTTCCCAATGGTTTTGATCCCGGGAATTATCTTCACGATTCATTTTCTCCACAGGGATTTCAGTGAAACAAACCAGCCAGCTCCGGAACAAATCATGGCATTACAATTTTGAACTAAAGCAAAAAATTATGTTTGATAAGTGGAAGACCGTGCACTGAAATTGTGGTGTATTTAAATGAAGCACAACACTACGATATACAAAAAGAGTATTTTTCAGTATTAAAAAAATAATGTAATGTTCAGAGCAAAAATTCACAAACAGCAGGTTTCTGAGCTTTTTTGATTGGTTTATCTCGCTTCAGGATTGTGAGAAGTGTAGTTCTACACACAGAACTTGCCAATTTCCCTTAAATTTATTTGAAATTACACTGATTTCTCTGGAAAATATGAATTATATGTTGAAATTATTAATTAAATGCTGTTATTTCAACAGACCTGGAAACATATCACATGCATTATATTATCTTCAAAACAGATATTATTGTGTTGCCCTTTAAGGAATTTAACTTTCAAATATTTCCTTTAAATATTTTTTGATAGATATTCTCAAGTGATATTGTGAAGTTCATAATTACTTTTCCTTTATCTACCTCGTTTGTAAAAAATATATATATATCATTTGTTTCATGTGATGACATCACTTCCTGTTTAGTCACTTCCTGTTAGTGCTCCCGGTTCTGCATGAAAACAATGACAGACATAGTGAGCTCTCTCTGATAATCCATTGCATCCACTAAAAAGCATCATAGAGGCAATGCTGTAAGTTCATCGACATGACATTAGACATGTAAAAGATCATATATTAGTGATGATTTTGTTAAAAATATGATGTTTGATAAGTTGCTAAAAACAGTTGTTTACCATTGTGTACGAGCTTTCAGTGATGCTAATGGTCATTTTAATCGCTACTACAAGGAAAACAGTAGTTTGTTTATGTTATAGTCATTAATAATGCAATGTTAGTCAAGACATGGACACTAAATATTGCTGTATTGTTTTATTACAGTTTTCACCTCAAATGTTAATGAGGAAGAGTGACAGTAAATGATCAACCTTACTACGACTCTGTCTTCATTGGCTACGGTTTAACTTGGTGTTTAGTCAGAGTTTCAACACACTGCACGAGAACACTACAGTGAAAAAGCATTATTTGATGTTAAAGTGGTTAAGATGGCCGCAAGCAGCAAGTCGTCTGTGTGCAGCGCAAGAAGTGGCAAGTCATCCACATCATCGGCGAGTGCAGCCCGTGCACGGGCCCGAGCTGAAGCCGCCAAAGTGAGAGCATCATATGGCAGCCAAGAGGCTAAACTCAAAATGGAAAAGGCCACAAGAGAAGCTCAAAATCAGCTGGAAACAGTAAGAATAGACACTGAGTTGGAAGTGTTAACACTGCAACGAGAAGCTGATGCAGCCGCTGTGGAGGCGCAAGTGCTGGAAGATGCTGAATTAGCAATGCATGCTGCAGTTGAAAAAGGAGGATCTGAATCAGAGAAAGTTAAAAATGAACGTACCAGTGAATATGTCAATTCTCAAATCAACCTTCAGAATAATTCTCCTTCTCCACTCTTATCAGCCTTGCCCGTCGCTTCTCCATTTCAGGATGTCTCACATAACAGCTTCATAACATGGAGTCCAGGTGTGAAAGACATGTCACACGCACAATCTATCAAAACCAAGCCAAAGTCTGAGAAAGCTGACAGTATGCACTTACCTGCAACTAATCTATCTGTTCTGTCTGAAGTTGTGAGGACCAGCCCCATGATGAATGCACCTGGTAAGCCGTACATTACTCCAGCTAACATGCCAGCTCAGACAGAGCCTTTGGCACAGTATTTAGCCCGGCGAGACCTCGTTAGTTCAGGATTGTACCAATTCGACGATAAGCCTGAAAACTATAGATCATGGTATTCGTCATTCACCAGTGCAGCTCGTGAAGTTCACCTCACAGCAACCCAGGAATTGGACCTCATGACGAAATGGCTGGGAAAGGAATCTGGTGAAATGGTGAAACGGATCCGCTCAGTGCATGTCAGTAACCCCAATCTTGCTTTACACAAAGCATGGGAAAGACTACATGAGTGCTTTGCTGCACCAGAAATCATCGAAAGGTCACTGTTTCAGCGATTGGACAGTTTTCCTAGGTTTTCAGCTAAAGACCACACCAAATTACGTGAACTTGGGGATTTGCTTATGGAAATCCAAGGTGCCAAAGAAGATGGTTATCTCACAGGTCTGTCATACCTTGACACTTCACGTGGAATCGCACCTATCATAGATAAGCTTCCATATGGGCTTCAGGACAAGTGGGTGACTTCTGGGTCATGGTACAAAGAAAATTATGGTCGCTTTCCTCCCTTTGACTATTTCTGTAACTTTGTGTGCTGTGAAGCAAAGAAGCGAAACGATCCTAGCTTTATGTATCAAAGCAGTGCTACAACAACTGCGAAACCAGACAGATCCATTGTGAGGAGTTTACAAACCAACAAACCAATCTCAGTTCACAAAACAGATGTGTGTGCAGCCAGTGATGACCCTAACAAAGTCTGTCCATTACACAATAAACCACACCCCTTGAAAAAATGCAGAACATTCAGAAACAAACTCCTCGACGACAGAAAGGCCTTCCTCAAGGAGAAAAGAATATGTTTCAAATGCTGTTCTTCGGTTTCTCACCTCGCCAAAGAATGCAAGTCTTCCGTGAAATGCTCTGAATGTGGTAGCACCTATCATGATGCGGCCATGCACCCTGGCCCATCACCACAAGTGTCAAGCCCCTTCACCATCACAAGAGGATGGCGGGGAGGGAGAGGATCATTCTAATATGGCTGTTGTCAATACAAGTTGTACAGAAGTTTGTGGTCCAGGACAGTGGGGCCGCTCGTGCTCAAAAATATGCCTCGTAAAGCTGTACCCAAAGGGTTCCAAAGACATGGCCATCAAGCCTACGTAATTCTGGACGACCAGAGCAATCGTTCATTAGCCAGACCTGAATTATTCGAGCTGTTCGATGTGGAGAGCGAACAATTCTCATATCATCTCAGAACTTGCTCTGGCATAATAGAAACATCTGGCAAGAAAGCAGAAGGATTCCAGATTGAGTCCCTGGTGGAAAGTTCTCATCTCTCTTCCACCACTCATTGAGTGTCATGAGATCATGAACAATCGCTCTGAGATTCCAACGCCCAGTGCAGTTCTTTACCAGCCTCATCTCCGACACATTGCCAAGCACATTCCAGAACTAGAACCGGAAGCAGAAATACTTTTGCTACTCGGAAGAGATGTGATTAGGGCACACAAGGTCAGGCAGCAGGTCAACGGACCAAACAACGCCCCCTTTGCCCAACAACTGGACCTGGGCTGGGTAGTAATAGGAGAAGTGTGCCTGGGTAATGTACATAGGCCAACGGTCAACACATTCAAGACCAACGTGCTGGAAAGCGGCCGCCATTCAATTTTTCAACCCTGTACGAGCTTTATGCAGGTCAAGGAGACGCAGCAAAGTGGTAGCACGTCTATCAAAGCAACTGAGAAGACGCTTGGACAGACAGTGTTCAGCAGAACTGAGCATGACAACAAACCTGCTCCATCCGTGGAAGACACAGCTTTCCTAAAAATAATGGATACAAACGTCTACAGAAACGATGCTAACAGCTGGGTAGCTCCTCTACCATTCAGAGAACCACGCCAGCCTTTGCCAAACAACAAAGAGCAAGTTGTTAATCGATTTAAATGCCTGCAGCATACCCTGAAGAGAAAACCTGAGATGCAGCAACAGTATGTGGCATTCATGGAAAAGATCTTTACCAACAGACATGCTGAGGTAGCTCCGCCACTGAGAGAAGGGGACGAATGCTGGTATCTTCCTACATTTGGGGTCTACCATCCTCAAAAACCCAATCAGATCAGGGTGGTCTTTGATTCCAGTGCTCGTTACTCGGGCATCTCTCTCAATGATGTGCTCCTCACAGGTCCCGACCTCAATAACTCCCTTGTCGGGGTCCTGCTACGCTTTCGGAAAGAGAGGGTTGCAATCCTAGCGGACATTCAGCAGATGTTCCATTGTTTCTTGGTGCATGATGACCATCGTAACTTCCTCCGATTCCTATGGCACAAGGACAATGACATCAACAAGGAAATTATGAGTATCGAATGAAGGTCCACGTCTTCAGCAATCGGCCATCTCCTGCTGTGGCCATTTATGGGTTGCGAAGAGCCATCAAAAAGGTGCACAGAAGCATGGTGCTGATACCGTCAAGTTTGTGGAAAGACATTTCTACGTTGATGATGGTTTGGTATCTGTACCATCGAAGCTGAGGCAATCGATTTGCTCCAACGAACACAGGCCTCACTAGCTGAGTCAAACCTCCGTTTGCACAAGTTTGTTTCAAACTCTCAGACAGTCATGGAAGCTTTTCCGCTGGAAGATTGTGCTCTAGTAATCAAGGACCTAGATCTGAGTGGAGAAACTTCACCCACACAACGGAGTTTAGGTCTGCTATGGGAGATCACGACCGACACATTCACCTACTCGCATCGACCATTGCCAAACGTTCACCCGTCGTGGAGTTCTCTCCACTGTCAATAGTGTTTTTGATCCTCTGGGTCTATTGGCACCTGTCACGATCCAGGGAAGAGCCCTTCTCAGAGAACTTACCTCTGAACAGTCAGACTGGGACACATTCCTCCCTGAGGACAAACTAAGCAAATGGGATCCTGGAGAGATTCTCTCCAAGATCTAGAACAGCTTCATGTTCCATGTACTTACATAACAACCTCACTAATTGAAGCAGTGCACACAGATTGTGTGTATTCTCAGATGCATCGACTAAAGCCATAGGTGCTGTGGCGTATCTGAAAGCACTTCAGAAAGATGGGCAAGTCGAAGTAGGATTTGTTATGGGCAAGGCAAAACTAGCACCCCTGTCCGAACCACAATCCCAAGGCTTGAGCTATGTGCTGCTGTCTTAGCAGTAGAGATGGCAGATCTCATTGCGGATGAGCTAGAACTTGAGATAAATGACATGAAGTTCTTTACTGACAGCAAAGTGGTGCTCGGCTATATTTATAATGAGTCAAAACGATTCTATGTGTATGTTCACAATAGAGTCCAACGCATCCGTCAGTCCTCAGACCTGAGCAGTGGCACTATGTACGTACGGAAGAAAATCCTGCAGATCATGCATCGCGATCTTTACTGCATCCTGCCTGCCACAGACTTCTTGGTTCACCGGTCCCTCCTTCTGCGTCAACCCCCTGCAGAAAAAACACAATGACGGAGATGTTTGAGCTAATTGAGCCAGAAAATGACTCAGAAATTCGACCACAAGTACAAACATATGCTACTAACTTAAAACCGGAGCTTACCTCTAACCGATTCCAACGGTTCTCTACCTTTCCCGCCCTAGTAAGAGGAGTAGCATTTCTAGTTCACATGGCAAAATCCTTCAAGCTACTAACCAAAACAGCAAATGCAAAGGTTGGCACAGATGTGACTTACCTCGTACTCCAGACGAAATTGACCAAGCAAGGAATGTTATCCTTAAAGCAACTCAAAAGGCTGCATTTGCAAAAGAACTGTCTAGCCTCCAAGCTAACCAAGCTGTATCCAAAAGTAGCTGCTTGCGGAAACTCAGTCCGATCATGGATGACAATTTCATTTGTGTTGGAGGACGACTTAAGTACTCTGAGTTGCAACTGCGGAAAAAAACCCAATAATTCTCCCAAAGATAGCCACATATCCCTACTGCTCATTCGACATCACCATGAGCAGTGAAACATCAAGGCCGTCACCTAACGGAAGGAGCAATCAGGGCAGCAGGACTGTGGATCTTGGGAGGCAAGTCACTAATCAATTCAGTACTCCACAAATGCATAACCTGTCGCAAGCTGCGTGGAAAGCTTGAAGAACAACAAATGGCAGACCTACCATCTGAACGTCTCAAAGTCTGCCCTCCCTTTACATATGTGGGGCTCGATGTATTTGGACCCTGGTCTGTCACAAGCAGACGCACTAGAGGAGGACAGGCGGAGAGCAAGCGGTGGGCCATCATGTTCTGCTGTATGAGTTGAGAGCTGTGCATGTCGAGATCATTGAGTCTATGGACACGTCAAGTTGCATAAATGCTCTCAGCGCTTTTTTGCACTCAGAGGCCCTGCAAAACAGCTCCGTTCCGATTGCGGTACCAATTTCATTGGAGCATGCAAGGAGCTTGGAATGGACAAAACAGTGCAGCGGTACCTCAGTGAGCAAGGATGCAGCTGGGAATTCAACCACCACACAGTTCTCACATGGGAGGCTCGTGGGAGCGCCTGATCGGCATTGCCAGAAGAATCCTGGATTCAATGTTTCTGCAGCTGAAAACTCGCTTAACCCATGAAGTCCTTTGCACACTAATGGCAAAGTTACTGCTATCATTAATGCACGACCACTCCTGCCTGTGTCTGCAGACCCTGAACAACCATTCATACTTTCACCGTCAGTGCTCCTTACACAGAAGACAGGAGTTCCGCCTCCTCCTGGAGACTTCTCGGATAAGGACCTGTACACAAAGCAATGGAGACAAGTTCAGGCTCTTGCAAACCAGTTCTGGACCCGCTGGAGCTGCGAATACTTACCTTGCTTGCAACACAGACAAAAGTGGACAGTACCTCGCAGAAACCTTCAAGTGGGAGTCTAGTTCTGCTCAGGGACAAGCAGATAGCCCGCAACTGTTGGCCCATGGCCAGAGTCTCTGCCGTATTCCCTGGAAAGGATGGCTATGTAAGGAAGGTTGAGGTCACAACAACTGACCAAGGCATATTAAAACCTTTCTAAGGCCAATTGCAGAAGTTGTTCTACTTCTACCCAAAGACTGATCTTAAGACTAAGGTTTAGCACGCTCACAAGTTCATAGTGACCTCACATAGGTCAGGCGGGGAGTGTGTTGCCCTTTAAGGAATTTAACTTTCAAATATTTCCTTTAAATATTTTTTGATAGATATTCTCAAGTGATATTGTGAAGTTCATAATTACTTTTCCTTTATCTACTCGTTTGTAAAAAATATATATATAATTTGTTTCATGTGTGACATCACTTCCTGTTTAGTCACTTCCTGTTAGTGCTCCCGGTTCTGCATGAAAACAATGACAGACATAGTGAGCTCTCTCTGATAATCCATTGCATCCACTAAAAAGCATCATAGAGGCAATGCTGTAAGTTCATCGATATGACATTAGACATGTAAAAGATCGTATATTAGTGATGTTTGTTAAAAATATGATGTTTGATAAGTTGCTAAAAACAGTTGTTTACCATTGTGTACAAGCTTTCAGTGATGTTAATGCCATTTTAATCGCTACTACAAGGAAAACAGTAGTTTGTTTATGTTATAGTCATTAATAATGCAATGTTAGTCAAGACATGGACACTAAATATTGCTGTATTGTTTTATTACAGTTTTCACCTCAAATGTTAATGAGGAAGAGTGACAGTAAATGATCAACCTTACTACGACTCTGTCTTCATTGGCTACGGTTTAACTTGGTGTTTAGTCAGAGTTTCAACACACTGCACGAGAAACACTACAATCATATTTATTAAAACAATTATATAAATTAAATAACATGATTAGGGGTGTGCGATATTGACAAAAAAAAGATATTTTCTGGGATTTTATCGATAAGGATAACTAGAGGATATTTTGCCGCGTGTGTTATTGTGCTGATATCTGAAAGATTACCGTGGACTGATATCTTCATATTCTGTGCTCAGTCCACAGCAGCGATAGAAATTAATCTTTTCCAATCAGTTTATGGGAATTTAAGTGTGCATCATCTTTGGAGCCAAATTCTTGTGTTTGGGCCGTTCCCAAGCGAATGAAATCAGCATCAACAGATTGATCTTTGCAATGCGTCTGAAGAGGCATACAGATGTATTTACACACCGTTTAAAGCCGCTCGGAGGGACACAGAACGCTTTAACCTGCAGTTAAAAATTCATAAATAATGTTTTAATATTCAAAACTGATGTTTGAAATTAAAACGGCCAGTAGGTGGCAGCAATTCCGTGTTAATGAGTGAGTCATTGCGACTGAACCGAATCATTTAAACGGTTGATTCATTCAGGAACGAATCACTGTCATGTTGCTCAGAGACGTGAAACAGTGCTGTAGCTGTGTTGAGTTATTTCTGTTTCTGCCCTCATATCTTAAATGATGTGATCATTTTAAAAGCATGTTAATAGACTGAACGGTGCAGTGAATAAGGCACTCGTACGCGCACTAGTTTAACCGGTGTTAACGGATTCATTCTCTGACAGCAGGTTAGGAAGAAATATAACGGTGTTCCCGGTAAAGACAGAACAGCACCAGACTTTGAACTTTCAGTGCTCATGTTTATTTAATGAAATCATAGCCTTTTGAAGTTTAATCGTCACATTCAGTCATCTCAATTCTGGTGTTTCCTACTCCAAATTTAAGATCTCCTGAAATCAGACTTTCTTGTACAACTTAAGACTTTTTAAGACCCTGTGGAAATACAAACCAGAAGAAAAGGGGAGGAGCTACATAAGCTCCATCTCATTTATGTTTGCTCATATACTGAGCAGAGCAGAAAGCCCAATAGGTTAAGACAAGTGATGAGCTGACGTACCTGTGCTGGTAGGGGAAGAGTTTAAAGAAGCCCAGAGCTCCTCGGACATGCAGGCGTTGCACTCCATGAGCGAGAGAGACGGTAACAGCACCTGATCAGCAATACTGAGAAACAGCTCAGCGAGAGTCCTGCCAGAGACACAGACACATCCAGCACTTCATATACATCCAGACAAGGGCCTGTCATTGTCATCTAGATACACAATGCTCCAATCACTGGAAAAGGATTTATAACTTTAAATCAAATTTGGCAAATACGGCAACATCCGGTAATCAAACACAATTACTCGGAATAAAGTTAGTAGATGTTCAACGTTAGCGTTAAACATAATTTGTTTAGAATAATCTATTGTGTTTAAATTAAGTTTAAATTGGGTGAGAAAAACGTCAAATACACTTTACAATCAGAGCTGATCTTCTATAATTTAGCAAACAAAAAGCCAGAAAGCTGTGCTGTTCTTCATACAACTTTACAATCCCACTCCGGCTTTCCATGACTCACCATTTTGTCCTTTGCGTCTTGCCTGCTTTCACTTTGGTTGAGAGAGTGAGAAGAGAGAGAGAGAGAGAGAGTGGAGAGAAGAGAGAGAGAGAGGAGAGAGAGAGAGAGAGAGAGAGAGAGAGAGAGAGAGAGAGAGAGAGAGAGATAGAGAGAGAGAGAGAGAAACGAGAGAGAGAGAGAGGAAAGAGCGAGAGAGAGAACGAACGAGAGAGAGAGCGAGAGAGAGAGAGAGAGAGAGAGAGAACGAGAGAGAGAGAAGAGAGAGAAGAGAGAGAACGAGAGAGAGAGAGAGAACGAGAGAGAGAGAGAACGAGAGAGAGAGCGAGAGAGAAACGAGAGAGAGAGAGAGAACGAGGAGAGAGAGAGAGAGAGAGACGAGGAGAGAGAGAGAG
>QVTF01005004.1:0-29640 GCA_003573665.1 Oxygymnocypris stewartii | reverse complement strand
ACTGGTCTGCTGCGATGACTTTAGTTCTGTGACACACTGACCCGAGACAGGCTTTGTAGTTGAACTGGTTGAACAGGTTGGATTAAAAGAGGAAACTTCAATCCTGGAATACAGTGGCTCAAAAAGTATTTGTTCAATTAAGTCAAACTTAAAGTTTGACATATAATTTTGATCTTAATTTTGAACAGTGTAACTTACTGTTATACACCATTGAATTGAGAATGTATTTTTTAAATTCCCATTCAGCTCCTGAATTTTATCTGAGATTTTACATGTATGTGTGTGTGTGTGTGTGTGTGTGTGTGTGTGTGTGTGTGTGTGTGTGTGTGTGTGTGTGTGTGTGTGTGTGTGTGTTTAATATTTTACAGTATTTTTATTTTACCAACATTTGTGTGTGTGTGTGTGTGTGTGTGGTGGTGTGTGTGTGTGCGCGTGTGTGTGTATATATATATATATATATACATATATATATATATATGTGTGTGCATTATATTTTAATTTTATATTTATTTATTTGTGTATTTATTTATATTTTTTCCTTTAAATAGCAACATTTGTCAAGACAAACTTTGCTAAATCCATCTATATATACAGTATATATATATATATATATATATACTGTATATATAGACTTGACATAAATGATGATTAATTTGACAATCTGTTGTCTAACGCAATGACATTTTAAAGTGTGGCTTAAGTGTCTTTTAAATACTTTTACATATACTTTTTAGTGCCGCTGTCAGTTTGGCCTTTGCAATCTGGTGTCACTGTAAGCACAAATGGCTGCATTATGACCAATTAGGATCCTGTGTCACGGTGTTGACATGTGAAGGATAGAAGGGTGCGAGTGTGTGAGAGGGAGGAGAGAGGGGGGGTTGTTAAGTGGTGACAGACGCTGTCACTGACACCGGAAAGATCTAAGACACATGGTACAGTGGCACTGATTTTATAGCCGAACATAAGACAGAGGTCAAAGGTCAATGGCTATATGCCAGCATGCATATCACATGTGTCTGTGCATGCTCCAAGTTCATGCCTTTAGTGGCTGTGACAAATATTACATTACACACTCGGACCTTTGAGTTTCTATTTGAGGCCTTCAGTAGATTTCAGTTACACATGCCTATAACAAATAAGATGAGGTTATATTTATTTATCATTTATAACATTCCAGTCATCGCTTGGGTGAACTAAATTAAATGATTGAATATGAACAAGCAATCATGTTTTATTAAAGTAATAAGCCAGGAGGGTTGTGCAATAGAGTTATTTACCAATGGGAACCTTGCCGCAACATGAAATAGATTGCCTTAGCCATCTAAACCTGCTATTATAATTATGAGAAGAGTTGAGATACAAAGGCCTCTAAGTACGTATGACTTTTGTCTTTAAAATTAGCATTTCTTTCTGGCTACTATGTATAGGTTTCTATGTAAGTACTGGTACTTCTGAATGGGTTGAGGCTGGGATTTTGCACATTTGAAGTGGAAGTACTTGATGTGCATATACTATGTGTGGAGAGCATTCACTCAGTACCGTTATCTAATTTTTGACCAAGATGGCTTTTAGATGCATTTGCATTGGAAATCTGCATGTATTATTATTGCTGTTGATAAGTGTTTATAATAATAATAATACTTTGTTTTTATTTTAAACAATAATTTAAAAAAATATTTAGCATGTTACTTTAGAACTCAACTCATACATAGCTGCAGGTCTCTGTATATTATTGTACAGCTTCGGCTACCCATTAGAGTTTGGAATCTGAAATATCATTTTTTAAATATCCTTGCAATTAATTTAGATATTACTAATTTTATTAATATGTGGTTTATTTGATCTATAATTTAACTATGTATTTTTTTTTGCTTTTTCGTGAGATTTCTCTTTTGTATTTTGTGTATTAGGTATGAAGATATCATAATTTCTCTCTTTCCCTTCTCTTCTTTCTCTCCCAGTGTCCATTGGTATTCTGGTCATGGGAAGCATAGTTCCAAAGGCAGATTTGAAATGGAAAAGCTTACATTTATCCTTTGACGGGATTTTCCATCCTCCTTAAGAGAGGCAGGTATGAGGACTCCTATTCATTTGTTGTATTTGAACTACAAATACGGTAAAGTGTCAAATAAATGTTAAAAACTCAAATGTATTTAGCTTGTGGTTGATTTTATCAAGCAGAAAATTGAACGTCGAATGCATCTGAATAATAGAGGAGGGTTTCAGTCAAAACAACATACCTGCTATCCAATTCAAATAATATCATGTATGAATTTATGCTAGAGTGTGTGGTTCAGTTTTATTTTTATTTGAGTGTTGTGTTTGGTTTTACTAATCCCATCAGAGCAGGCAATACAAGTTACAGATATTAAGAACATCTTTCAGACTAAAATAAGATACATTTTCCTCTAAACTGAATTTACTATACCTGTTAATCTAAAGGAACGATACATGTTTGTATGTTTTTTGTGTGTGTGTTTGTATCTGTATAATCCTTTGTCAGACCTTCATATCACCATGGACATATCTCTCTTTATTGACCTGTGTGTTTATGTCACAGGTGACATATGTTAATTAATTGTAACAACACTGTTACAATGATCTTGTAATTTTGTAAGAAATGTTTATTAGGCAGCAAATCAGCATAATGCTCTCTGAATAATCATATGATACTAAACTGGAATAATGGGTGCTGGAAATTCAGCTTTGCCATCAGAGAAATTAATTACATTTGGTTTATTAAAATAGAAAACAGCACATATGACTTTTGTTTATTTAAAAAGTGTAGCACTGGTTGAAAAAAACAACAACATGTGTTTGTATGTGTGTGCATGTGTAGAATGTCATATAAAATATTTGTTTAAAATGAAATTGTATAAAATGTATAACAGAAAAAAATATACTATATATATATATATATATATGCCAAATACTTGGTATTCGTGGTACAGCATGCAGAAATGGCAGATGCAGAATGTATTACACACATGCATACCTACAGAACGTGCTTCATCAACAAGAAGTGTATCATCAAATTCAGTAAATGCTAAGTTCAGGAATTTAAATGCAACCAGTGTCTTAGCAGTTTAATCTATTCTTGTCTCTCTCTCAGGTTAACAGAAGCTCCAGACCTTTCTGAATCTCGTCTCTCTTGTTTTTTATGTGGCGTGCACAGAGAAACACCCCACACACAAACATTTGCTCTGTATCTTTTAATGAGATCGGACTTCATTAGCGTGACCCTCTTCTCCAAAACTCCTCCGGTCTCATATGCAAACGATCTTATTAGCATCACTGCCGTGGCTCTGATAGCAGCATGCTGGGTGGGCACGTTATTTGCAATGAGGACTAATGAATTGAGGCCTTTGTGGACACTGAACATCAAGAAATATATTTAGTGTGGTGAAGAACACTGTAAAGAGATTTCAAGAGGAACATTTATTATTTTGGGGAGATTGTAATTGTGTAGACACATATCTCATTTGGACTTACCCAAAAATGTTATTTAGCATAAAATGTTCTCACCCTCAGGCCATCAAAGTAGATGAGTTGTTTCTTTATTGGAACAGATATGAAGAAATTTAGCATTACATCACTTGTTCACCAATATATCCTCTTAAGTGAATTGGTGCCGTCAGAATGAGAGTTCAAACAGCTGATAAAAACATCACAATAACCCACAAGTAATCCACACAACTCAGTCCTTCAGTTAACATCTTGTGAAGTGAAAAAACTGTGTGTTTGTTAGAAACAAATAATAATTTAACCCATAGCTCTTGGCTAAAATACGATATTCCATAATAACATTTCTTCAAGTGAAAAAGTCCATCCCTTGTTGTCCTCACATCACAATCCACTGACCAACATATTTGTTTAGAACAGTGTTCACTTGTAAATGGGGCTGGATACATGCAACTTTTTTCACTGGAGAAACAATATAATGGAAAGAGGGCTTTATTTTAGCCAGAAGCAACAGTTTGAACTTAAAAACATCTTAATAACAGATCTTTTTTTTTTTTTTTTACAAACATGCAGCTTTTCACTTTACAAGATATAAATAGATGGACTAGAGCCATGTGAATTGTGAGATTTAACTGTTATTCTAACGGCACCCATTCACTGCAGTGGATCCGTTGGTGAGAAAGTGACAATGTTAGAAAATTATATAAATCTCTCCAAATCTGTCCAGATGAAGAAACAAACTCATTTACATATTGATAGCTTGAGGTGTGTCAATTTTCAGCACTTTTTTTTTGTGTGAAATCTTCCTTTAAGGCAGATGGGATCTGAATGTTATATTAATGGATTTATTATTTTATGTATTTTTTTGTCAGGAAAGTGCACTTTACTTTGGCAATTCTTCAGCTTACGTTTCATACAACAGATTTTATTCCAAATTTACAACAGACAAACATTATAAATGCAATGTGTTGACGTACATACAATGACAGAGCTAAACACACACAGCGCTATACAGTAAAACATTACATACTATGATAATTTAAAACTCTAACCAGGTTTCATATCAATATGAATCGTGGCCTTAAGGCAGTGTGAATGCTTGTGTGACTTTGTGTTGTGTATATGTGTGTGTGTTTTACTGATTGCTGTGGACAGACATCCAGTGTTTCCTGTTGCAGCTGGGCTAGTATTTACCTGCCCTGTGGTACTCTGAACCTCAAGCAGGAATATTTTTTGAAACAGAAGGGAGATCAGCACACACTCCGGCTTGAATTATTGCATTATTGAATTATTAAAACAAACACAGCCTGCTCTCTGTTCTTGCAGCCTGCTCTGTTGTGTCCTTGACTGACACAACCAAGCAAAAATAAGAGGTAGGAAATTAATACTTGATTACAAGAGTCCAAGAAATCTCCAAACAACTTAAAAATGTACTCAAGAACTCTTGCCAAAATTATAACCTGGGTTCACTTTTAGGGCTAGGATTTTGTATGCATATTTTTTAATTAAAACTATGAACATGCAATTTATACTGTATGTATGTGTGTATTGTATACAAAAAAAAAAAAAATAATAATCAATGAAAGATTGTATTTGTGTGCAATTTTAAATTGTACTTTTTTATTTGCGTTTTATTGACAACTTGTGTACTATATATAATTATTTTAATTCAGTATTTTTCTTTATCAGCAAATATTGATATATCTGATATTGTGATTAACCAATGGCAAGTGCTTTTCTTTTGAAGTCCCCACAGATGGCGACTAACGTAATTAAACATCCTTACATGACCCTAATCATGTTTCCTTTATCAGGGCTCAATTCTTAATTTAGATTAATACGAGTTCTTCACAAGGGCCTTGATTTAAATCTGGAAAAAATATTTAAATTGTGAAGAGAAGTTCTCTCAACCAATATAGATTTGCTTTCATATGAGGTGGTGCTTTTGAAACAGACATGAAAAGTTCCACTCTTCCACTTTCCGCTTTTAATTTTCTGCCCATTCACTGCAAATCCGCTAGCTTGTGGTATTCAGAAGACAGTAAAATGGGGGGCTGGGTCGAGCGGTGAGCGGCAGTCTTCGTCCAGCGCTTTATGCTCGCACAGGGATTCCGCCAAAAAGCAGCGAGGAAGTGAGCGAGCAGAAAACGCAGAGACCTTTGACTGAGTATTCAACTCATCTCTGACTTATCCACACAGAAAGACATTCTCATAGCAAGAATTTAACAAGCCCAGACTCTGCTCACACTGCTGCAAATGTAAACGGCATCAAATATTCATATTTCTTTGAGTGCTGAGCGAATGGAGGACCTAGATGAGAGTGAGCAAGAAAAGGAGAGAAACTTCCAAAGAGGCAGCTCTCAAAGCTTGTCGAGAACGGCCAGCGAGCTAATCGAAAGAACTTGCGTTACTGGAAATAACTAGAAACGAGTGCAAAATAACTTTGTTGAGCTGCTGTTACTCACAGGTGAACAACACTACAACACGCCACCTTCCTGGTGCATGATGGGATATGAGTAAAAATGCCTCACAGAAGGTGAACGCCGAGGGGATTGAAGCTCTATGCGCTTCCTACCACCAAGTACAGTGTTTGACTTAATAATCAGTCCTGTTTTGCTCCAACAATACAAATTAAAGCCCCTTAGAGGGACATGCTGTTGAATTACAGTGACTGGCATTTAACACAAGCAGTTTAAAGTCCCCAAATTATTGAAAATAAGATACCTGGAGAAGGAGCTTTGGTTGTGCACCATGTCCCTGAATGATGTATGACAACATTTAGGAGGGAAGAAAGCAGACTCAGTGTGCTGAAGCAGTTTTTCGTGAATTCACATAGGTAAACAAATAATGCAGTAAATCAAGCATAATTTGTGTAACCATTAAAATCTGACAGTATAATTTGTGTGCTTTTAAAGTTACAAATGAAATAATTTTGTATTAGATTAATATGATTCCAATAATTATGTTTACTGAGGGTGTGATACATTTCCCATCCCAAAGTGCCAGAATATATTTCATTTTCATTTGCTGAAGACTACCCGGCCTTGTTCCAAATATGCATTTGCGTTTATTTAAAGGAATAACATAACACATTTATATAAGTCAGTGTTGACTAATGTTTCCTGGCCACACTTAAAAAATCGCTCAAGAGGGTATAAATTACTCTGGAACAAGAATGTGTGTGTGTGTGTGAGAGAGTAGTTTCAATTTGCAGAGAGGGAGTGCAGTGTAAGCAGGTATAGAAAGGTGTGGCTACATTTCATAAATCCCTCCTCCTTCATATTGATTGGCCATCATTGCATTTTGACCATTCTGCTGTATTTTGTATAAATATTGCATTAGGGAACCAAATCTCTCCTTATTAATGTTTGTTCATTCATTTATTTAAAAACTTGATGAAATCAGCATTTTGGTCACGTTGGTAAACTTTTCAAGTTTTAAATGGTGAGATGATTTCCTAGTTTAAATGTTCAAAATATAAAAGAAACACATCAATTCATAACTCATTCACAACTAGCAAAAGATAATCAAAACGTTTTTTTATTTTCAATTTACGTTTCAATAGCAGAAGAGACACACAATGCTAATTGTTGATTTTTCAAATTATAAAATATTGATGTGTATAATGTGTACTTTCTGTAGCCTGTTTAAAAAAAATACATTAATAATTACAGTAATAACCTCATGTAATTCATTGATAATCTTTAATAAATTATGTTTTAATTGTCTACAAACAATCTAAAATATGTCTAAATTAAGAACAGATATTTAGTGTAGGTCTTTATTGTGAATCTTTCACTAAGAAATTGCTAGTACATTTCACAAATATATACAAATGACAAGTGACACAATGAATTAAATGTGAAATCACTGAAATTGAAAAAATGTATAAGTACACATAAGAACAGTAAATAGAATACATATTCATCTCTGTTTTTGACCATGTAAGAATAACTGGAAATGGAGAGAAAAAACAGATCACAGGGAATGAGAGAAATAACACTCAAATATCAGCTTTGAACTTTATATATGTTTAGTGAATTAATTTAATATATAAGGAACGTGTTGGGCGAATTTGGAGTGTTGTTTGTCCTACAGGAACTGAAGTTCAAATCTCAGGGTTACAGGGAAAGTAGTAGAGTATGTGTAATGGAAACACTGAAAGAGTGACATAAACTTGCTGTGTACATACATTATCAATATTCACACGTGTGTAAAGATTTTTGGCTAAATGGGTTTTACAATAGCAAGATTTGAATAGTTCATCAATACCACACATCGATACAGACAGACACATGCTTTAGATGTTGATGTTTGAACCTACCAGCACCACTTCTGCAGTCATAAGCAATTTAGATTCCACTTCTGCCAATCCGAACGTCTGTGCATGAGCATCTGCCAAGAATTTGACACTCACCAATTCATTTCACTTTAAGTGCCGTGTGTCCTGATATTACCCCTAATGATAAATACCGCCCATTCAGCCAAAAGACGAGAAAGATCACATTGCAAACCGAACATATCTTTTCCCTTGTCAGCAATGCAATGGTCATTTCCACGAACACTCACCCAAGATTACTTTAAAAACCACAAGCAGATAAATCCAACCTCTGGCAAAGGGAAGATATTTGTGCCTGATGGCTAGGGATCAAGAGTGGTAAGAAAGTAACTGATTTAAATATCTCTGAGCAACTTCACTGTTGTTAGTTAAGGTTTCAGCACATTGTCACTTCTTGGGGACAAAACAGACAATGTAGTTCCATCTAGCAAGATAAAAACGTCAAAATTAATCTTTTGTGTGACATCTGCCTAAGCCGTGCTGCATAAACAGTCAGGAATGTGTGTGTTCGCGTAAGTGTGTATATAATTGGTGCGGGAGTGACTCAGCCATCTCTAGATGAGGCCATGCCTGCTCTCTTGGACATGTGGTACCATGGCAACAGGTAAATCTTAACAATTATGAGCATAATCATGGGCTTGAGTGATGGATAGATGATGAAGGGCACTCAGTGAGAGATGAACAGTGTTTTTATGCAAGGTCAGAGAGCAGACCAGATGAAGACAAGCCAGAAGCAAATTTTCATACAGTTTACTCATAATAAGCTATAGTTAGAGATGTACTTCAAGTCAAGTCAAGTCGAGCTTTATTGCCATTCCGCTACATGTGTGGACATACAGTGGAACGAAATGTCGTGCCTCACAGGACCACGGTGCTACATGAATACAGACATACAACAGTGAGGTAAAACAATATAAACCTATACACAACTAACTTAACCTACTGTCAGATTGACTATACATATGCTATATATAAAAGTGGTTACCTATACATAAACTAAAAAATACAAACTGTACAACTGTGCAAATGCCTCGCAAATTCTGTACATGTGCAAAAAGAGAAACATTCAAGCAGCTGGCTGGGGAACAGTGTAAGATGATTTGTAGTGCATGAGCATGTAAACATACATATTTTACTGAGTTATTTTGTGGGGTTTATGTACACACAGTAGTGTGTGAAAGTGTCTAGTGCAAATAGAGGAGAGTGTCTTACTATGGGTGTTAGTACAGGTCCACTCACCTGTGTGTAGCAAACTTTGAATTGCACAAAAAAGTTGTATAGTTTTTTTACAGTGATGTGGTACGTTTTGGGGAGGGGGTGTTCCATGTTTCAGGAGATAGGGGTTTGTATGGGGTTTCATAGAGGGGAGGGGGGATTAGAGTTCAGGGCTCTCACAGCCTGGGGAAAAAGCTGTTGAGCAGTCTGGTGGAGCGGGTTCTGATGCTCCGGTACCGTCTTCCTGATGGTAGGAGCTGGAAGAGACTGTGGGAAGGATGGATGGGTTCCTTCACGATACTATTGACATAGCTGGAGCATCGTGTAAGGAAAAGGTCCAGGATGGAGGGGAGAGGGGCACCGATGATTTTTGCAGCTATGTTCACTGTTTGCTGGAGGGTCTTTCGGCCTGCTGCACTACAGTTCCCGTACCAGACAGTGATGCAGCTGGTCAGCACAGTCTTGATGGTTCCCCTGTAGAAAGTGGTGAGGATGGGTGGAGGGAAACTTTCTCTTTTCAGCTGGCGGAGAAAGTGTAGGTGCTGTTGTGCCTTCTTGGAGATTGACATGGTGTTGGTGGTCCAGGTGAGGTCCTCTGTGATGTGCCGAGGAAATAATCAGGGGAAATGCAATCAAAACAAATATAGACAAAACAGATATTGCAATGCTCAAATGTGTTATTAAATATAAACCTATTAGAGAAAAACTGCACACTCACTTAAGCATATTTATTGAATAAGCTTAAGTGAGTGTGCAGTTTTTCTCTAATATTAGAGAATATTTCTCTAATATTATAATACAGAGTTATATATCCACATTATCCTGTCTGTTCCAACCTGTATAATTGCAGTGAATGGTGCCCCTGTTTCTGAATTTTTAAAAAAGTCCATAAAAAAACTACTCCACACGGCTCCGGGGTGTTAATAAAGGACTTTTGAAGCGAAATGATGTGTTAGTTTAAGAAAAATGTAGTTTCTTAAAACTTTATAAAACGTTTAGTCCAGCTTCCGGTCTCTTAAGCAGGCGCATCCCCGACAAGGCACTCAAGCATATTACGTAACGCCGCGAAAGGCGCAACATAAGCGCCGGGGAGAAGTATGTAGTCTCGCGAGAGTAAGCTCCTGAAAGAAACACGTAGTCTCGTGAGAGTAAGCTCCTGGGAGAGTGTGACGAACACAGAAGCACAGAGGAGAAAAGAAAACAAATCACCTGTCCCAAACTATTACTACAAAATGAAGATTCTTAGTGAAAAATGTCGGAGGTTTTCGATATAAGGCAATAGTTTTTTGCACAGCCATATTTGTTTAAACCGGAGTTTACAGACCAGGAACGTTCTTGGCAATACATCATACGCTCGACTGCCTTGTTGGGAAGTATCCCTTTAACATTCTGTCACTCATTTGTCCTCTCTCCTCCAGGCCAGCACGGGCTGCCCCTTCTAACCCCTGGTTATCTGATGTTCTTCGTGAGCATCGGACCAGACTCCGAGTGTCAGAGAGAAATTGGCACAAATCAAATGATCCATTGGACCCGAGTAGAACAACAAATTGGTAAACAGTCAGGTTTCAGAAGTGGCCAATCAACTGAGACTGCGCTACTCTCAGTCACTGAAGCCCTGCGAATTGCAAAAGCCAATTCCAAATCATCAGTCCTCATTCTGCTGGATCTGTCTGCCGCTTTTGACACTGTCAAACATCAGATCCTCCTGTCCACCCTCTCATCACTGGGATTCCACTTCACTGGTTTGAATCCTATCTCACCGATGATCCAACGGTAGCTGCAGGCCCTTTCTGACAGAGCTTGCTGCACAACTTCTTGTCCAGGCCTTTGTCATTTATAGGCTGGAATACTGCAATGCTCTTCTGGCTGGACTTCTATCAAACACAATCAAACCTCTACAAATGATTCAGAATGCAGCAGCATGACTGGTCTTCAATGAGCCCAAACACGCCCATGTTACACCTCTCTTTATCTCCTTGCACTGGCTACTGGTTGCAGCTCGCATCAAGTTCAAGACACTGATGTTTGCATATAGAACAACCACAGGTTGTTACGAATCTACATCCCCTCCAGAAGTCTGAGATCTGCCAGTGAGCGACGCCTCACAGAGAGGCTCAAAATCTCTCTCCAGAACATTCTCGTTCACCATTCTTGGCTGGTGGAATGATCTTCCCACCCCTATCCGGAATGCTGGATCCCTGTCAATCTTCAAGCAACAACTGAAAACTCATCTCTTTCAACACTACTTGACTTCGTCCTAAACTTAAACAAATACAAATAAAAATAAACATTATCTTTATCTTTCTCTCCTTCCCTTGCTAGCTTGTACTTATTTGAATAATGCCTGAGACTTGGTGTTACGAACACTTCCTCTGTCTGTTTGCCTCTTCAAGATGAATCACTTTATGTATTCCCAATTGTAAGTCGCTTTGGAAAAAAGCGTCTGCAAAATTACTAAATGCAAATGTAAATGTAATATCATTCTAATATATGCTCAAAAATGTCTTATTATTATTAATATTGAAAACAGCTGTGCTGCTTAATATTTTGTGGAAACTGTGATAGTTATCTTTAGGATTATCTGATCAAAAGAAAGTTGTAATTTGAACAAATAATAATAATAATACAAATAAATAAAATAATCTTACTGACCCTACATTTTTTACCCTATTTTTTGTTATAGTGGATATAATACAGTATAATAATTAGAATGTAAGAAGCGTCAGAGGCATTTCATAATTTAAATAGTTTGATATTTAAGAAAAAGGATGTTTTTAACAGTAGGTGAGTTTGGAAGCTTCTCTTTTCACTTTAGCATAACACCTCCTACCCAAAGTATAAAGATAAACTAAAAAGAAATGTAAGTGCCCTAATGCCCTGCCCTGACAAATAAGCCTGGAGTGTTTTCCCTGCAGAGACCTGAGAGACAAAGAGAGAGAGCGAGCGTGAGATGCTTACACAGGAGCAAAAGGTAATTTCAAAAGTATACAGCTTTTCAGCTGCAATGAGAATCAGTGCTGAAAAGTAAAGAGATATTGGAAAGGCAAACATGCTGGAAGTGTAGAGAAGGAATGCTGGGACATGTTCCTCAGTCTGGAACCATGCGATAGAGGTCGACTTGCTATTAATATTTTAGATCATACTACAGATAATAAAAATTATATAGGGAGACTGCAGCTAGTTGTCACACTTTGAAGCCAGTGAATATTTATCAGTGTAAGTTTATGTCTGAAATCAATTTCTGAAAATGGCTTACAAAAGTAATACATTTTTGTTCACTGTTATATCTAGAAACACATGGGAAATAGCAGGGTACGTCATCACACTATATGGGCTAAGATGTCATGGCGGGAACATGCCATTAAATAGCCTATAATACACTTTTCAGAATGTATTTATTCATAAATCTTATAGAATAATTAGCAACACTCAGATTACCTTGAATTTTTATGAGCATTGTGGTGTTTTAAAAGAACAAGGTCACTCATATGACAAAAAATGTGGAGTAAATGTCCTGTGAATGAAAGTGAATGGAATTACACGGTAGCTGGATTGGTCACTTAATCTCTTTAACAATTGTGTCACCCTGCTGTTAAGAAAGACTGGCAACTACTTAAGAGAAAATAGAAAAAATGCTTCATTTCTTTTTTCACTTGCTGTCATTACTGGGAATTCACAAGAACAGTTTGCATTTGTGTTAATCGCCAAAGTCGCAAAATTGTGACAAGACTTCATACTTAATGAAATAGACTGTATTTCCTAATATGGTATAATATCGCATTTGTATTCCCTACCACTAGATGGCAGACATGTAGTACTTCGATTCTAGACCAAACGTGTTCGAGGAAATAGCAGAGCAAGTGAGCTATTGTATCATTGATGCAGAGGCAGTTCAGTTCATAGCCTGAGTAAATTGTGAGATTTGTGAAAGAAAATCATCAAATGACTAACAAAAAGGATGTGTTGGATGTGTTGCAAATGTTATTCGCTGATTCTGACTCTGAAAGGGAATATTTGCCTTTTGGGAATGATTATCGGCCGTGTAATGATCTCACTTCTCCCGGTACATCTCTGCTGCGCAATGGTGCTGCCGGGCATGGCGAGAGTGTTCACAAAGCACAAACAAGTGATAATTTCGGCCCTTTACCCAACGGGGATGGGGGTGGCAGGGGTGGACGTGGTCATAGGAGAGGCTCTGCGTTGCTGATGATCACACCAGATTGCACCTTTCCTTCTGATCGCGCGCACTCAAAGTGCCACCGGCAGACAGTACAGGTGCAGTCAGTGTTGGGTAATGTTAGGTCGGTGTGCTGTGCCATGCAATAAGATGTACCATAATCTCAAGAACTATAAACGGTCACCTAGATACCTGATTGGGCAAATAGCTGGTCAAATGATATAAAAATAGGCACATGTATTTTACTATGGCACAGTAATATAGTAATAATTTACTACTTTCTCCTGTTTTACTGTTATTTCCTCTTTTCCCGATCATTTGTAACACGGATAAAAAGACTAACAAGATAAAGAGATGGATAAATAAAGATCGATAAAAACATGCTAATAAGTTCAAACAACCATTCAATATCTATTATTCCCTGAATATTACTGATGAACTGATGAAAAAGTAGGCTACTGGTCACATGCGTTTTACTACTATATAGCATTGTTCTTTCTCCTGTTTTATTGTTGGTTTCCTCTTTTCTGATCATTTGTAATGAGGATAAAAAAACAATAAAAAAACATACAAATAAGTTCAAACATCAATTCAATATCTACTGTTTCCTGAATATTATGAAATTCAACAGGCCCGCGCCCTGATGACGCCATACTGTGCAAAATTGGATGAGTATATTTACGCCCAACATAAACTTTCGGTCATGCCCAACTTTTTTCTAATTTACAGTAAATCTCTATATGTAACCCCTGTCAAGCCACAAGCTTTTGAAATCTTGATTAATCTTGATCAAAATCCTGCATTTTTTCCAAAAAACCCTGGCGCCTAAAGTGTTAAGCCCTTTTTGGGGATAATTCTTTATATATAAGTTAATATTCATCATGACTAAATATGCATAGCAACATTTATTATTTAATGATTATAAAATGGGAATTTCCCAATAGCATTCACTTTTAAATTAAAATCAATACTGATAAAAAGGCGGCTCCTAATAATTCCTCTGTAACATATCAGTTTGTAATTGATGGAAAAAGACATCTGCAATATTGATTCATATTAATCAAGCTATGTTCTATGCCCTGCCTTTGGTTTTTAAAGCAAATGATGCAAAGATAATTCTGATAAAAAAAGGAGATGGTGGAAAACAGTCAAGAAACGATGCATGTGCTCTTACAATAGCTACGGTTGCTAGTATAATATGTAACACACACACACACACACACACACACACACACACGTTGGTGTCAACGTTACGCATGCATGCGGTTAATCAAAACATTTTAATGCGAACATTTTTTTTAAGTATAAGGTTTTACCCCAACTTCTTGCCGTCATTGCAGCGTGGAAGGTTATCTGTTGTGTGTGATGAGATTACAGTGAACCAGTGTTGGCAGGGTAGCAGCACAATAAGTGGGCTATTTTGAAAATGCAGTTGCAGGAAAAAGTACAAAACCGTGGGTTGCGTTTTTTTGGGCTACTTTTACATTTACATTTACATTTATGCCTTTAGCAGACACTTTTATCCATAGCGACTTACAATGCATTCAGGCTATACATTTTTAATCAGTATGTGTGTTCCCTGGGAATTGAACCCAGAACCTTTTGCGCTGTTAACACAATGCTCTACCACTGAGTCACAGGAACACAGCCATAGCATACATGTTAAGGCTTTTACACAGCAGAAATAAACATGACAACAGCAACTATAGATTATATAAGATAATAAACACAATTACGATAGAATAAGGTTTGTATGTGATTTTATTGAGATGAACGTGTACATCTGAAATCCTAATTTGTGCAGCGATATAAAAGCCATAACATATTTTAACAACAGTAAACGACCAAATTCCACATGTGATCGAAAAAGGAAGTAATTAATAACACTCGATGGTGGTTTGAAGTGAGTTCTGAATAAAAGTTTACTATTAATCTCATAAATTGTCATATGAAGCATGATGCTAATGTTAGCTCTAATGCAGCTGCAGAACAGGTCCAATTCTTCTTCATAATGCATTTTGTCATAATACTTCACGTAAGGTCGCAAGAAAATGTTTTGTTGTATTTATTTAGAAATACTTTTGATAATAGTTAGGTAAATGTATACTGGGATTCAAGCAATGTGGCTTGGTAAACGTTTTATTGTCAGTAAAAAGACTGACAATGGCTGAATAAAAACTAAATAATAATGCTAAAATAATAATAAGGTGTCTTAAACTGATGTCTCATAGTTGGTGGTGTGAAAGGTTATGCTTCCTTAAACTAGTGTAATCTAGTTTGTCATGCATTTCTTTCTTTCAACACATTTACAGGTAAATCCTAGTATTTTAAATTTGTGATTAATCATGATTAATCAGAGTCCATTACTGTGATTAACGCAATTATTTTTTTAATCTATTGACAGCACTAATATATATATATATATATATATATATACCTCCAACATTTTTTAAAGGAGTAGTGTATAGTACTGTGCGTGAAATGTTATGTGTAGTATATAATATATATATATATATATATATATATATATATATGTATATATATATATACATACATATATATATACATATATACATACATATATATACACATATATATATATATATACATACATATATATATATATATATACATATATATACTGACACCATGTATATATCCTAACTTCAGCTTAATAAACAGTTCTGAGGCCACAACAGCTGCTGAGCAAGTAAAAAAATGTTGGTGATGGTTTCCATAGACACCAAACAGATGTCTGACGGCAGGCATCTCAGCAGTGGCCATCAACATGTGTCCTCTCAATGCTCTGTCGCCTCTCAGCTCTTATGCAGTGTAAAGAGAACTGCTGATAAAGATCAATGCAATGTCACAGCCACTGTATTTGACAAATGCTTTCTGACCTCTATAGTGTGGTTTGGGTAAGGATTAAATGATTTATCAGATTTACTCATAAATCAACTTTTAAAATACAATAACATAATTAGCTTCAGTACAACAGCACTCTTGCTCATTTTATACTAAATCCAAACCCCCAAAATCCTGCTGGAACACACCAATGCAGTTTAAGTCCCTGTATTCTGGAAGAATATCAACAAAACAATGACAGGGTTGGGATTTCTCGCTCAAACTTCTGTTCTGCTTCAACTGTTTCAGTACCACAATCACATAAAAATGTTCCTGAGACTGTTATGTTCTGCACGCATCCCATATGCATCTGGTCCCTCGGCCTCTGAGACGTAGCCAGAATCACAGCCATCGAATCGTAACTAACGGATACAAGTGTGTGTTAATTAATTCGACAGACTTTGTGGATTGGGCTGGTTTGTCAGAATCTGTTTTTGCATTCTCTTTCTCTCGTTTTTATAATTTCTCTGTTTTCGTGAAAATATATGAGACGGCACTCAGGCGATCCAGACAGATGCTGCCGGGGATGACTAGTATGTTAATGCTAATGTTATTTAGAAAAAAATATTGTTTTCTTCCCTTGTACTTTACAGTATTTAAAAACATAAACTTTTTTTAAAATAAGTTATATGTTGTCAGTATCAAGTTGTCAATGTCAAATATCAAGCAAAAACATGACAAGGCTGACTGTAACCTGTTTTAGAAGCTTATCACCTCGGTTGTCGGAGTTATTATGGGTATTTTTTTGTTGCTTACTCAAAGGGCCTTAACATGCTCTCGATGCTTTTCGTTTTTACTTTCAATCAAGTTCATTATGCCCCTCTAGTCACACGCATACTTAATCATGGGGCTATGGCATTTTAATGAGGCATTCCGTGAAGATGTGTTAACAAGCAAACTCAATTACCATGAGGTTTCGATGAGAGAGTAGAGAAAACAGATGCAGTGTTGAAATTTTCAAACGAAAGATGGGGAAAGAGAGAGAGAATTTTAGTATTTTCATAGTGTAAAGGCAAAGACAAAACATCACAAATTTAAATAAACAAAATGAAATTATGGCAGAGGAGTGTTTAATGTGTACATATGTTACTGTGTGAATATACTTTAGAGATACCTGATAATATTAACATGGATCTCTGCATATTCTTTAGTTGGAGTCACAAGAGTGTTCGGAAAGAGATTCAATTGCACTTACATATAAGGTTTGCTGAAAATGTTCCAGCATTTAGTGCATTTCAGATCATTTCAAAATGCTTTCCATCATTTTGATGGATAAAATATATGGTCTATTGTGTTCCTCTCCTTTATAAAAATTCCCACAGTGAAGGATGAAAATATGGATAAGAAGTGCAGAAAAGATGAGAAAACGTTTTAAAGCCCCCTGGTGATAGAAAACAGGAGAGAAACAAAAGCGAGGCTTTGGCAAGACAAACAAGAGATTTCAAACATAGTCCAGTGAAATAATTCATGAGATATTTTTCATTGAATTGGGTCACAATTTCACAAGGCATTCAAATTTTAAACGTGGTAAAAAAAGCTCATATGTTTAATATATAATTTATTAAAAAATATATATATATGTATATATATAAATCAAAAACGTCTCAGGTTACATATGTAACCATGTTTACCCGAGGGGGAACGATACACTGCGTCCCCTAGGGGTCACTATTGGGGAACGCCGTCAGCGTGACCCGTGCTTGAAGCATACATATATAAAAACACCACCAGTTGGCCGGCGACAGCCTATGACGTCACTACCGGAGCGACCCCGATATAAGGGGCGCCGGGAGAATACGTCATTCACTTCTTCGTCTGAAGCTTGCGTCCGAAGCATGGCCCACAGCCTAGGGGACACAGTGTCTCATTCCCCCTCGGGGAAACATGGTTACATTTACGTAGCCTGAGATGTTCCCCTTCATGGGAACTTCGAACTGCGTCCCCTAGGGGTCGTTATTGGGGAACGTTAATACCCACGCCACCATGCTGAGGAGAGTGCAAGCCAATTTCGCGAAAAAGGCGAGCACTAAGCCAACTCTACCAGGCTAAGGGAGTTGCCCCTGGGACGGTTTGATGGCTGTCAGTGACATTATCCCCTTTGGCCAAAAACCCGAGCTGCATACCCTAAAACACTCACTTACCTGTTAGGTGCCGGGATTACCGGACCCAGGGTAGAGCTCAAAGGCTTGAAATCAGAGAAAGATTCCTTTAAGGGGATATGGTCAAGCATCTAGTGGTAGTAACTAGGTCCTGGTCAGTCACCCAAGGGCTACTGCTTGCTTTGCACAAGCTTGATGAGGGAACTGTCTCAACAGACCCTCTGGTAGCGTTTCCCTTTTTTTAAATTTTTTTTTTAGACCCAAAATATTGGGGCAAAGGGAGTGGGGCCCAAGGCACAAACCAGGGCTTAACCAGCTCAAATAAGGGCACGAAGCTGCGTGCGTAACTCTACCCTTTCGGGATTTTAGAAAGAACACAGAACATTCGATGTGCGAACTTACCACTGGGTCAGACGCGATTTCTTTAAGACTGCAAGGGAAGCTCAGCTTCCCCTATAATTGTCAAAAAATGAATGGTCAAATATATGTACTATTATGTTAACATTTTATTGACTAAAAATGCGTTAAACACGTTCATCTCGAACGAAAACAATTTCGTTCAGAATCAGCTACTTAGGTCGGCTGACTCGATTTCCTTCTCATTCATTCCCGTAGCGTACAGTGCATTACTCTGTTGAAGCCCAGCGTCCATTGACTTCAATAGGGCTGCTTTAAACAGTTTTTTTCAGTGCTTAGAAACAAGACGGTCATTGGATAATGCTGCGATTATGTCCCGCCCACGGACGCTCAGCGTCTCTGGGATGAATGGAGGAGTGGGCTGGCCCGGACTCCGAGCGTCTGCGTGATGATTGGAGGGTCTGTCGAAAGACTGCATCTTCTTTTGATTGACAGCGATTTTGTACTATAAAAGTCACTGACACTGAAGCTATTCGAGCTCAGTCCCATCGCGGAAGTGTAGTCGAAAGACAAACTGCTGCAACCTATTTCTTGGTATTTGCTTGGTGAAATTGCTAGCCAATTTTCATCATACATTTCACCCAGATTCCTTGTTTCAGTTCAACCTAATTCCCATATTTCGAGTTTAATATCTTTTTTTAGATCGTTTGTTCATTCATTCATTCATTCATACATACAGTAGGCTAGAACATTTTCTTGAAAAGGAATGTTGGGCAGAATTTAGGTATAAATAATTGGTAAATTTTTATGATGTTGGCCAAAAATGAGCTTCCCCTCTTTGAAAGACCAGCAGCCGCCACTGCACTGGGTGGATTTTAGAAAGTGCCCAAAGTCTAGTGTGTGCACTTACCATAACATGGATTTTAGAAAGAATGCAGCACACTTGATTTGCGAACTTACCACTGAGTGGATTTTAGAAAGTGCCCAGAGCTTTAGCGTGTGTACTTATATATATATATATATATATATATTTTGGTAACGTTCTATGGCTCTGGAGCGGAGAACTACTCATTCCTCGGAGTGAGAGGGAACTCAGACGCTCAGAAGGGAGCGGCATGCTCATAGATGACCCTCTATAGTGAAGGGAGCAATGCTAGCTCGACCAACAAGGCGAGCGACCTATCAAAGAGCTCTGGGGGGGCGGAGAAACTCAGACGCTCAGAAGGGAGCGGCATGCTCATAGGTGACCCTCTAGGTGAGGGGAGCAATGCTAGCTCTACCGACAGCGAGCTCCGGAGAGCGGATAACTCATTCCTCAGAATGAGAGGGAACTCAGATGCCCAGAAGGGAGCGGCATGCTCATAGGTATAGGTGACCCTCTACGGTGAGGGGAGCAGTGCTAGCTCTACCAACGAGGAGCTCTAGAGAGCGGAGAACTCATTCCTCAGAGTGAGAGGGAACTCAGACGCCCCGAAGGGAGCAACATGCTCATAGGTGACCCTCTATGGTGAGGGGAGCATTGCTAGCTCGACCAACAAGGAGAGCGACCTATCAAAGAGCTCGGGGGAGCGGAGAACTCATTCCTCAGAATGAGAGGGAACTCAGATGCTCAGAAGGGAGCGGCATGCTCATAGGTGACCCTCTAGGTGAGGGGAGCAATGCTAGCTCTACCGACAACGAGCTCTGGAGAGTGGAAAACTCATTTTTTTAGTCCTGGAGCAGGAAATTTCCACCTAAGCTCGGTCAGGTGGAGTTTACGGTGGTTACAGGGGAATTAGAGAGGAATAATAGGGTTCCTTGCCTCTCTCTGACCCGTGCCTCTCTCTAGCCCTCGGGGGAGGGGCATGAGTTGCTCTGATCCTCAGACCGAGATGGGCTAGGACCCCTGTTTGTTCGGGCTCAGACCTGTACTTTATAGAACCTTATCCTGGTATTTCAGCAGATCAGTCTGGTACGCCTTAGTGTGCAACGAAGCGACGGTCTGACCTGCTGCTGCATATGCCCTGCCATTTAAGCAAGATTCAGGGCTTAGATGGCAAGAAGGGAGTCTTAAGAGAGATTATTTTATGGTTCATAACTTCCAATAACTCGTCATATTCAGTGCAGGAGGATTGAGAGGGTTCAGTCTAAACTTCCTCACCCTCAAACATCTCCTGCTCTTCCTGGGCATAACCCAGCAGAGCACTAGCTGCTGAATCTGATGATGTCAGAAAGGTCGCATCGTCACAATCCAGCAGCTCACTCTCGTTCTCGGCCAACGTGCCTGAAAAGGGGCGGTCCCTCTCTAACTCATCAGCCTTCTCCAACTGCGAACCCCACGATTTAATTCGCCTCCGTGCCTCGGCAGCGGTGGGTCCCGAATCGCGGGAAGCAGACGGCTGCCCCTCTTTCCTTGAAAAGAGGGACAGACGAGAGCGGAGCTTTTTCATAGAAAAAGCTCACAGTGCATGCAGATTTTCCCCTCAAGGACATCGCATGCATGCTCCTTGCCCAAACAAAAGACGCAAAGATTGTGTATGTCATCGGGTGTCAAATAACGAGGACACGGTTCCACACACAATCTTAAACGCCTTGCTAGTGCTCGCCATGATAGAGAGAGAGAGGAAACTGTTCTCTTACCAGAATGCACGCTTCAAACAAAACAGTCAGTGAAGACAAAGAAGAGGAATGACGTATTCTCCCGACACCCCTTATATCGGGGTTGCGCCGGTAGTGACGTCATAGGCTGTCGCTGGCCAACAGGTGGTGTTTTTATATATGTATGCTTCAAGCACGTGTCACGCTGACAGCGTTCCCCAATAGCGACCCCTAGGGGACCCAGTTCGAAGTTCCCATGAAGGGGAACACAACAAATATTGAAAATAATTGTCATTTGAAATGATGTGTGACATCATTTCAGCCATGTTCAAAATAAGTCTAGTTCAACACAAAGCTTAATTTCATATTGTGCATATTACAGTTGGGTAACTTAATCTCTTTTAAACAATGTGTGTTTACTTGACATGACAGTAAATAACTCACTTAATATGTACGTGCATATGAGAAAGTATTGTATCTCTTACATAATATGTAAGTATCAGTGTTTATAAATGAAACAGTGTTAACATCCCTGTTAGAAGAACAATACTCAGCACAAATTAAGAACAGATGGTAACAGATGGATGAGCAACACCGAGAGAGGAAAAGAGAGTATATGTTCATCTCCAAGAGAGATGGATCAATAGAGGGCATGGTGGCTATTACCAATGTTGGTTTGGATGACTAGAGGGGTGAAGTGGCCCTTTTGCTGTGTGCAGCTGCTCTCAGACAATGAAGCCTGACTGACTGGGCTGCCCTGGCTTTCAGAGGGTCTGTAATGACCCTCTACAATGACTACAGGTGGACTACAGCCCTCTGAGAGCTTTATAATTGGGTGTAAATAGCAGTGAGGCTATATTAAAAAAGCTGAATCACCTCACTAACTTGGGACCATGGCACATTGACACAGGCAACTGCTGAGAGGAGGTGGATATATGTTGCAGGCCAAAGAGCACTCGAAAACCTGACTAAGTGGGATGTAGTCAGAAAATAATTACCGCCATGTAAATCTACTGCTAAGTGATGGGTTGGAGACTGTAATGCTGGGTTTCTGAAGAGAAACTAATCTCTTTCAATACAAAAGAAAGCAGCCTAAAACACTGTTTGGTGAAGAAAATATAAAAAAGCATATAGATAAATTATATTATAATTTTTTTATTATTTTTATTGTCACTTGAGAACAAACTAATCGCTTTGGGTTAAAAATAAATGTATATTTAAATATGGCATATAGGGTACCAAATGGACATTGCAGACTTATTTCTGACTTCTCCTGAGGAAAAGTAATAATTTAGATGCCAGATAATGCACTGCAGTTAACGTCCTATTACCTGCACACTACAGCTGATCTAATGTTGCCATAGCACCAACACAAAATTTTAGACTGCTGTTTCAAAGCTCTTCATGGCCTCTCTCTCACTCTTTGATTTCTCTCACACATACACTTTCTGGAGACTTTCTTTATCAAGTATCGATTAACATTAATGCTCATTGTTTGTAGTCTATTTTCCACTGATTTTAAAATGACTGTAGAACAGTGTTCTGTCTGCAAGGATTAGTATACTTAATTGACTTAAAACATTTTTGTATAACATGATCCTCTATGTGAGGTCTATTCTATTATAAATGCAGCTGATGGCAGAAATTATGAGTACAAACTTAGTGTTCACTAATTTGTGAACACTACTGAATACTATTTATGCAGTTTCCGAGAAGTTATTAGAGTACCAAGGAGTTACAAAAAATAGTGCTGATTAACTACAATTTAGACACAATAGTCCCAATTATTAGTTTGTTTTTCCACCAGTGGAAATATAGTTAAAATAAATGCACACCTGAGCCATTCAGAGCAGCACACAGTAACATTATTTTTAAATAAATTGTTTGAGTAAATGATTCAATGA
The DNA here is from genome assembly GCA_003573665.1 of Oxygymnocypris stewartii. NCBI lineage: Eukaryota > Metazoa > Chordata > Actinopteri > Cypriniformes > Cyprinidae > Oxygymnocypris > Oxygymnocypris stewartii. Next base: position 6,606 of record QVTF01005004.1, on the reverse strand, counting down.
CTTAAAAAATACTGTCTTAACTATATGACCAACAGAAAGAGAATCTATATTTGCATCATTTAAAAAAAATCAGAAATAAATGTGACCCTGAACCACAAAACCAGTCTTAAGTGGCTGGGGAATATTTGAAGCAATAGCCAAAAATACATTGTATGGGTCAAAATTATGCCAAAAACCATTAGGACATTGAATAAAGATCATGTTCCATGAATATATATTGGAAATGTCCTACTGTACACAAAAACGTATTTTTTTATTAGTAATATAAATTGAAAATAACTTAAGTAGGACACAATTAAATGCAAATGCATGTTTTATTTTTTTTGCACCCTCAGATTCCAGATTTTCATATAGTTGTATCTCGGCCAAATATTGTCCTATCCTAAGAAAGCATACATCAATGGAAAGCTTATATATTCAGCTTTCAGATGAAGGAGAAACCTCAATTGCGAAAAATTTACACTTATGACTGGTTTTGTGGTCCAGGGTCACAACTAGGTTTTTTGCATTTGTGATTAAATAATTTTGTGTTTGTAATTTATGTGAAAATGTTTGGCAGTTCAATCAAATAATAATAAAACTGCATATACCTATATAAACTGCATGGCTGACAGCACCTCATTTGTATCTAGTTCACTAGTCAAATGTCAAGCATGTTATATACAATACGTCGCATTTCACGTACACTCCAGCACACTACTTCTTTAAAATTACGGAAGGTATAACATATTCCTAATGCGTGTATGTTTTACTATTCGTCTTTACACTCAAGGTTCAAGGTTCTTTATCATTTGTCACATACACAATCATACAGGGTATAATCAGTAGTGAAATGTAAGTGATGTAGTTATCGGATGGGTCTTTGCTGTGGTGTGTTGTCCAGGTTATCCAAGTATACACAGAGAGGAAAGCAAGATGTGAAACATGACAAGAATCAATTTATTCTTCTTAGTAATTTCACTGGTGCTCTCATGTTAGCACAGAACACCATGCACACATAAACACATCCTCAACATCATAGGATAACTCGACAGATGTGTAAGGCACAAGATTATAAGGCAGCCAAGCCGGCTTGAAAAGATGAGTAAACCACAAACACATAACAGCCTGAGGATAGACGCTGTACAAAGATTCATTCAAGGTCACATTCACACAAACACACTTGTTCACCTCAGGTCATTCAGTGAGGTGTCGGAGGAGTTACATCAGTCAGAAGTAATGACATTTCTCTCTCCCTCATGCACACACTTCACAACCACAAGATTAGTTTGGCGAGACCCCACTTCTCCGTCCATTTTAGAGCAGCACACCTGTTGACAAGGTCATTTCCTTCATCCTATAGCCTTGAAAAAGAAAAGAAAACGAGAATAAAGAAGGAAAATTGAGACACCAGTCCAGTCTCCAATTCCAGACCATGGGAGCAAATATCATAACATACATTTCATAGGCAATTAATAAACTATGCTAAATAATATTTAATTATATTTTTATTTAAATAAGTTTTGTAACAAACAAATACTATTCTATTTCTAAAATCTGCATTCTGGATTGATGCATCTATCCTCTGTTTTTTTAAAGTCAAACCAACAAATATAGCATTGTAACTTTCATAAACATCCGGCTTATTCAATTATTGAATAACTTTGAAATATCTGATGGCATAAATCTAGCAAACAGTCAAACTCTAGTTCTTAATCATAATGAACCAGCTGTTGTTTGCTGAGAGTATATTTGTTTAAACATTCAAATATTTTGGATTTAATTATTATGGAAAAGATTGAAACATTATTACGGAATTGACTGAAGCAGGCATAACTTTATTTTTTCTCTTTAGAAAAAGTGCAATTTGGGCTTATTGCTGGAAAACATTATGAGTATACTTGTTATTTTCCAGCTCAGGAAAGTAATCTATTCATAAAATAGGATCTATGAAAGCAGCTCCTCCTTTGTATTTCAGTGCCATTTTGATTCATTTAGAGAAAAAGAAAAGAAACAGTAATTGCTTTGAAACATACAAAATTGTGGTTTGTTATTCTGACCCTTAACAGCAAAAGGGCAAATGAGACTGCAATTATTTAGACACAGAAGTAAATTATTTCTGATGTAATTTCTGATGAAATAAACCACTTTCATTAAATAATAAATTCTACAATGTTCAATTCATTTTTCATGTAGCCAAGTGTTAAGGTCTATGTGTGGCATTTTAAACCACACATCTACACTTTTTTCATGTCTATATATGTGTGTTGATTCCCTTTACTTCTTTGACAGTTTCAGAACATTATTACTTTGTCATAGCCGATACAAGATGTCTTGTGTCAAGATCGATGGCCATACAGTTCTCTCTTCTTTTATTTAAAGATCTAAAAAAATAAACAAAAGAAATTACAAGACAGGGTTTGTTTTCTACAAACCATTCACATATTTTGTGCATTTGTGTGTGTGTAACAGAACAGGTGTCTACATTTCAAAATAAAAAAATGAAGATTGTTTCCCGTTGCTTTAATAAATGTGACCCTGGACCACAAAACCAGTCACAAGTGTCCATTTTTTTGAAATTGAGATTTATACATCATCTGAAAGCTGAATAAATTAGCTTTCCCAAGGTTTGGCAGAGATACAACTATTTGAATATCTGGAATCTGAGGGATTCTGATTTTTAAAAAAAAAAATCTTAACACTGAGAAAATTGACTTTAATGTTGTCCAAATGAAGTTCTTAGCAAGCATATTACTAATCACAAATTCAGTTTTAATATATTTATGGTAGGAACTTTACAAAATATCTTCATGGAACATGATCTTTACTTAAAATCCTAATGATTTTTGGCATGAAAGAAAAATGTATGATTTTGACCCAAACAATGTATCTTTGGCTATTGCTACAAATATACCACAGCGACTTAAGACTAGTTTTATGGTCCAGGGTCACAAATGGCAAGTTAAATGATGTGCGATGAAATTCACAAATGTTCTATAAACAGTTACATTTATTTCTATCAATAACTGTCATTAAAACAATCCTTACACAAATTAAAATAATCAATTACTGTAGGCTGTTAATGGCTGTGAGCAACCAGGTGTGTTTGAATTGCATTTCACAAGAGCATTTTTAAAGTAATATAGATTTTTTCAAATTAAAGTGATTTGGTGTGATTATATCAGCTATTTTACAGTATTCTACATCTTGTAATATAAACAGCAACATAAATACTTTACAAATAACTAGAGAGAAGTGAGTAGAGGTTCTTGTAGAGGTCAATGCATCTAGCTAGAGGTCAATGTATTAGTTAGAAAGCCTTCAGCATTGTTCAGGTTTACAGCATTAATTCATCATAATAATTTGGTCTCCTAAAATTTATCTCAAAAGGACCTATTGCTGTTGAAAACAGTCACACTGTTATTAAAGTGCAGAGTGCTGTGAAAGCACATGTGGTGTGAAAGGTCACTTCAATATAATATTAATGTAAAGGGGGAGCAGACTAAAGATTTGATCAAATATCATTAGCACTTACATTCTTAAATAACACATTGTGATTGAAGCTTCTGATGTCAAGTCATTTCTTTGTCATATATAAAAATGAACACAATCTGAGATATATTTTCTAAAAGAGTGCATTTATGGAACAAGACCATAGGTGGTTAATGGATAAGATGCAGGTTTTGTTCCGAAACAACTAGTGAATTCTATGGAAGCTCGTTTCCAACATATAGGATAAACAAATAAACAAGGTATTACAAATTTCAATATTCTGACTTTTTCAGAAATCAAACATTCAGAATTGCGCGATATAATCTTGAATTCCGAGATTTCACAATTACCTTATTATTCTGTGGTAGAAACAGGCTTCCATAGAATTCACATAATGTAAAAAGCTGGTCAGATGAACTTCCTTTGCTTTGTGTGCGTACATTTGGAAAATGTAAAAAATTAATATTAGAAAAAACTACATTTGTGAAGCAAGTGAGCTCTTTCTGTGTTTAATGTTCATTTGTCATTGTCATCTTGATCTTAAAGTTCTTATTGAAGCTATGTAGCACAGATCAAGAATGTGGAAATTTGTATTCATGTGCGTTATATGAGAACAAGCTAAAGTTAATGAATTCATAGTCTACCATTTAGCTCAATATTGATCAGCTCCTCCAGCACTGCAGGTTTAATTTTTGCTAAGAATGTATGTGTGTAGGTTTTGTGTTTGTGTGCACGCAAGTGAATTCCTGTGTATATCAATATACCTTGATGAAATTGCTTAATGATTTTCTTTTATCTTGAGTTTGGCCATAACAGCTGGCATCGGCTGCTTAGTTTCTACAAAAGCGAGCCCATCATTAGAAACTACAATTACATGCAATTACCTTCCCCTTTAGAGGACATGAAGGAACATAGTACTTTGTGTTCCTTTCTGTGTGGAGTGTGTGTACGTGCATATGCTCTCAGCATGGGGGCAATTATTCGAAAACTCTGAAGCTTGAACCTCTAAAAGCTCTGACTATTCTAAGCACTTTCTTTTATAAGGAAAACAAATTCTTAAGGGAGCGCAGAATCTGCACGATTTCAAACAGTCAAAATGGATATTTGCTGCCAGTGTAACTAATATTCAGATGTAGCTGCAGTCTGTTTGCCTTCTTTGTGAGAAGCAATTAACCAAGTTAGGCAAGCACTCTTCATGAACTGAATCAATTTAATTCTCGGTAAATGTAAGATGTGTTTCTGTGTCAAGAGTTCAAAACCTGAACGCAGAGTCTGGAAAGGATCAACAAGAGTTTTAAATTTAGCAAATCAGTGACTTGTACTTCATATACATTTATATGGTAAGGTAAGTTTAACAGCTGAAAAAAAAAATTATTTTGTAAAAAAAAATTACAAAATGTTTTGGGGCCACAAGAATCACCACCACTTTACACTCCATTAGCGACAGATACAGGAAATGTATTTATTCACTTATAGTTAAGTCATGTCATAACTAATCCATAATCTCTCTCTCTCTCTCTCTCTCTCTCTCTCTCTCTCTCTCTCTCTCTATATATATATATATATATATATATTACCGGTCAAAAGTTGGGAATAATTAGGAGATTATTTTAATATTTTTTATTATTATGTTTTTGAAAAAAATATTTTATCCTCACCAAGGCTGCTTTTATTTGATCAGAAATAGTAATAAGAAGTACCACTGTGATAATAACTACTACTACAAGAACTGTTGTCTATTTTAATATGTTTAAAAAGAGTCATTCATTTTGGGATGGCAAAGTTGAATTTGCAGCAGCCATTACTTCAGTCTTCAGTGTCACATGATCCTTTAGAAATCATTCTGATGTGCTGATTTAGTGCTTGAACACATTTATTTATTTTATTTATTTAGTCATTTAGCAGACACTTTTATCCAAAGCGACTTACAAATGAGGACATTATAGAAGCAATCAAAACCAACAAAAGAGCAATAAAGTGTTTAAATTATTAAAATGTAATTATATTTTACATTTTTTTGTCTTTGCAATATATAAATCTTAGTATATCAAGATAAAACAGATGTTTAGAAAAGTGCTGTGGCAGTGTTTTCTGCTTTTTAGTGTTTTGGAGGTGGAGGGGGGGGGGGCAATTCAAAAGGGCCCTTCACTCCCTATTGCAGCATGTTACAGCAAGCACAATTTTAATATTGCTGTGTCATAAAAAACTGGAAGTTGATTTTAATATTGGACAGGTCATTCCGCCACTCAGACCGACAATCCATAAGCTCATTTCAGTTGCTCTTTTGGTACTTTGAATTGACTGACATGTAATGCCACTGTGCTGACAGGAACCGAAATGTCTGCCATATCTTGACTGCAGCATTACGCTGAGCTTCATCTCTCAGTTCAATCCAAATGCCAACGATACCTTTACAATTCTTTATATCTCTCAATTTTCAGTTGCTTTCCTCCCGCTCAAAACAAAATATGACTTTAAAGGCCAATGTGCTGACAGGCATCATTGGAAAAAAATAATATCTAACCAGGGTGCCTTAGCAACAGATTGACACTGCTACTACCTTTGATGTCCCGCAGAGCAGACAAACAGGCACATACACTGCCAAATCTCATCGAGGGGAAGGAAAAAAAACTGAGCGAAAAGAACAAAACAAGTTGAACTTTTCTGAAATTGCTCCTCTGTGTCTCCCACTTGGAGTCTCTCGTCACCCTCTCATCTATTTCTCACCCTTCTGTTTCTCTCACATCTCTCAACTGCCTTGTATTCTTTTTTAACTCTTCCATGTCTTCTTTTCATCTAGCTATTCTTCAAGGAGATCCAGCTTCTTTGTTTTTGGGTTTCTAAAAACACCATCATTCAGCCTATGAGAGTTAGAATGCTAACTATGCTAGGAGCTAGATTAAATCCCTGACGGTAATGTATGACACGACAAAAAATAAATGACTGACATCTGTTGAAATTATCTGGCATGTAGAGCAGCAAAACTGAATTCTCCAGAGTGAAGACTAGCAGTCAGCATATAGGCTTTTGCGCATTGAGCTAATGTGGGTGTGATCTGAATATTTCATATACAGAGGTGTAAGGGTATGTACATGTATGATTAGGAAGCTTCATTTATTAGTAACTGAATTAGTT
>QVTF01005002.1:0-29642 GCA_003573665.1 Oxygymnocypris stewartii | reverse complement strand
TTTTTTTCAGTAATTCAACTCAAATTGTGAAACTCGTGTATTAAATAAATGCAATACACACAGACTGAAGTAGTTTAAGTCTTTGGTTCTTTTAATTGTGATGAGTTTGGCTCACATTTAACAAAAACCCACGAATTCACAATCTCAACACATTATAATACTCCATAAGACCAATAAAAAAAACATTTTTAGTGAATTGTTGGCCTTCTGAAAAGTATGTTCATTTACTGTATATGTACTCAATACTTGGTAGAGGCTCCTTTTACTTTAATTACTGGCTCAATTCGGCGTGGCATGGAGGTGATCAGTTTGTGGCACTGCTGAGGTGCTGTGGAAGCCCAGGTTTCTTTGACAGTGCCCTTCGGCTCATCTGCATTTTTTGGTCTCTTGTTTCTAATTTTCCTCTTGACAATACTCCATAGATTATCTATGGGGTCCAGGTCTGGTGAATTTGCTAGCCAGTCAAGCACACCAACACCATAATTTAACCAACTTTTGGTGCTTTTGGCAGTGTGGGCAGATCCTGCTGGAAAATGAAATCAGCATCTTTAAAAAGCTGGTCAGCAGAAGGAAGCATGAAGTGCTCCAAAATGTATTGGTAAACGGGTGCAGTGACGTTGGTTTTCAAAAAACAATGGACCAACACCAGCAGATGACATTTCACCCCAAAATCATCACAGACTGTGGAAACTTAACACTGGACGTCCAGCACTTGGGCTATGAGCTTCTCCACCCTTCCTCCAGATTCTAGGACCTTGGTTTCCAAATGAAATACAAAACTTGCTCTCATCTTGAAAAGAGGACTTTGGCCCACTGGGCAACGTCCAGTTCTTCTTCTTCTTAGCCCAGGTAAGACGCCTCTGACCGACAACTGTAGCCAAATTCCTTGACACGTCTGTGTTTGGTGGCTCTTGATGCCTTGACCCCAGCCTCAGTCCATTCCTTGTGAAGTTCACCCAAATTCTTGAATTGATTTTGCTTGACAATACTCATAAGGCTGCAGTTCATCTCTCAGTTTGTTGTGCATCTTTTTCTTCCACACTTTTCCCTTCCACTCAAACTTTCTGTTAACATGCTTTGATACAGCACTCTGTGAACAGCCAGCTTCTTTGGCAATGAATGTTTGTGGCTTACCCTCCTTGTGAAGGGTGTCAATGATTGTCTTCTGGACAACTGTCATATCAGCAGTCTTCCCCATGATGTGTAGCCTAGTGAACCAAACTGAGAGACCATTTTGAAGGCTCAGGCAACCTTTGCAGGCGTTTTGAGTTGATTAGCTGATTGGCATGTCACCATATTCAAATTGTTGAGAATGTGAAATTGGTGGTTTTTGTTAAATGTGAGCCAAAATCATCACAATTAAAAGAACCAAAGACTTAAACTACTTCAGTCTGTGTGCATTGAATTTAATACACGAGTTTCACAATTTGAGTTGAATTACTGAAATAAATGAACTTTTCCACCACATTCTAATTTATTGAGATGCACCTGTACTGGAAATTTTACAACTTTTTGCAACCCTAGTACCAGGTGAGTTAAACATTATATTGCTCTGCTGAAATCTGTGAATGATCCAACGGGATGAATAGTCCCATCAGATATGAAGAATAGGAATATCACAGAAAAAGTAAAATATGATCTTATCTGAGAGCTGCATTGCAAAGTCCATCTTTTTTTTCAAAGTCCAACTAGACATCTAGTTCCAGAACTACCATATATGAATATCTTGGATCTTGCACATCCCTACTGTACACACGACAAGGTCACAGAATCTCAGTAAATCAGTAAAATCATGATACAGACACAGAGATATCACAAAATGTCATGCATGTAAACATGACTACATAATAATGTGAGTTAAGAATCAGCTTATTCACAGTATTAGAGCTTTAATAGAAGACCGTAATTGTGTCTCAATTGTGCCACAATGCCTTTCCAAACCAACTGAATTAGGACAGCACAGCTTTATAAAACATATGCACATTTTATTTTAACTATGTCATACAGGATAGTCTTTTATTTTAAATAAGCACTTAATTAAATCTAAATCTAAGCAGTACACTGCTGTACCCAACCCACTTTTACTCTTTGTACGTGCATCACAGTAAAACTAAAACTAAAACTGACAAGAAAAATTATATTTTTATATTTCACCAGTAAGGGGCGCCAGCTGTCCAAGACATGCTGATGAACGCTTGACATAGATCCTCAAAGTCAGTGCAAGGACGGCAAGAATGTGTGGTGTTGTCAACAAATGATGAAAACAGGCTGTCTTATGTAACTCTATTGAGTGATGGATGAGTCATTTGTGATACTGAAGAGAGAACATTTCATGTTTGATCAGTCCTCTCTTACGCACATTAAAGAGTATAAAATGAACACCGTTCCTCCGCCAGCCTCCGGAACTGAGTCATCTTGTCGGCTGTCATCTCCTCCTGTATTAGGGGTATATAATATATAGTGGCCTGATGGAAGAGAGCCAAAAGCTTTTAAAATCTTAAATGTCTGCTACTTCCTGCCACAGCCTTTTCCCTCACTCTCCTCTCCAGTTCTCCAATCCTTTTTGATCTGAAGATTATACATATGATACAACCAATTACACAGAAGACAATGTCTGTTATTCATTTTCATTCATTTAGCATCCATACGTTCTTGAGCTTTTTGGCATTCATTTTAGATTTTACAGACTTGGTGATAAATAACTATATACATAATATAATCAATGAAATAAAAGTGCAAATAAAAGAGAAACAACTCCATATCTTCTAGTGTCCTGACACTTTATGGGAAGTCAGCTGCAAGCAAGCAAGTGTTCCTCAAGCAAACAACTGCAAAGGGCAGATGGGGACAAGGAACAAAATAGCTTATTGCCTGTGTGTGAGAAACATCTCAGAGATTAGTCATTTTGCTTTCAGTCTTTTCATTTAGCTTCAGATCAAGGCTGACCACAGAAGACTCTGTTCCTCTGAGTATTGCAGATTGGCCAAAAGCAGTAATCAAAGCATTATGCCATATTTACACTACAAAGACAACATAAGCTGCTTCAAAAATAAATTATACTGTATATACCATGAAAAGAATACAAAAAAAACATTAAACAGGCTTTGCAATGGTGCTAAGAGACTGCATAAATGCACATGTATTTAGAGCATGGTATTTTGCTGTTGCACTGAAGATGCAACAAAGATGCTAAACAAAGATGCTTGAAAAACTGTTTAGACTAAGTAATTACCTGCTGATTTTTTTAATCTAGAAATACCGACATATAAAATATTTGCTCCACTAACCTGACAATCGTTATTTCCATATTTGACGCTTGTAGGCCTACTGTAACAAGCCCAAGACCTGCCCTGTGTATTTTGCATTCACTGCAGAAATGTGCACTCGTAATAGTTAAAACAACATACATGTAGACTTACTACGGTAGATTTGGGTTTACTCTGCCTGGCTTCTGACAGACTAAATAACAGTACTGTAATTTACAATGGACAAACTACACTAAAAAAATCTGTAAAAATAGGGCACAATATACAATATTGTCAGTCCTGTGTCGTGCATGTCATGTGTTCCCACATCTTGTGTCCTTATATGATTAAGTGTTAAGTGTGATTATTAGTTTATACTGTTCAGGTGTGTGTTAGTCTTTGTCTGTAATTAACCTGTGTATTTAAGTTCCTGTATGTTTAGTTAGTGGTGTCTGGTCTACTCCTTAATCTCAGTGTTCGTGTCTGTGTCAGCTTGCCTTGTCTTGCCCTGCCTTGTTTGAATTAAAGACTGTTATATGAGTTTATCCTTGTCTTCCTTGTTCCTCCCCATTGTGTGCACCGTGACAAATATACTGTGTAATTGTTGTATTTTTGTATTTATTTCGTTTGACAGGGGCATTGTACATTAATAAAACATTCCTGTAAATGTCCCAGAATTAGCCAAAGGCTATTTTTCATCCATTTGAAGAATTCTGTATTTATTTTTTTACAGGTGTTTTCAAGTACTTTGAATTTTAGACTTCGTAAAATGAATGGATAATGTTGTGTCTAATGAGCTGCCAGTACATTTAATCTTATTTTACGGATGTATTTTTTACAGTGTAATGCCTCGCCCTTATTTTATTTCTCATTCAAGAAGCCATTTCACTCGGATACACGGTACACGTCACGTTTCCTGCCTACTTTAATTGAACCTCTAAGATCTAGGGTGGTTACGGCCTCACAAATCACCAACAATTATTTTTTATATTAGTCATACTTGTATTACCTAACATTTTTGACTCATTAGGCACATTATTTATATATTTCTTTCAAATACCACGTTTACATTTTTTATTTTATGTATGTTACATTCATACATATGTTTTAATTCAAGTTGTATTCACATGTTTTGGACACATTTTTACATGTTTTTGTTTTATGTAATAATATTTAACAGTTTTCCGAGGGTCAGAGTGACTGAGCTTCCTTATTGTATAAAACCATCTCCCAAAAGGAATACATGAACTCATATGCGGAGGTGGAAAGAGTACGAAAATACTCTACTCAAGTAAAAGTACCATTACATTAATGAAATTTTACTTAAGTACAAGTAAATGTACCAGTCTAAAAATCTACACCAGTAAAAGTAAAAAGTAGCTCATTTTAAACTTACTCAGAGTAAAAATTACTTAGTTACATTTCAACAATGGGAGGGAGGGAGGCAAAAATGGGATAGGCAAACACAGCTTACACTGCATATTAGAGCATAAATATGGCCAGGGGTTCAATTAATTTCCTTCGAGTTCAATTTCAGCAGAGTACGACGGGGTTTGGTTTTCAGCTGGGTCTGCACCATAAACACCTGTCTTGTCCGTCTGCATCTTTCTTGTGATTTTAGTGCTAATTTGTTCTTCTGCCCATTATTTGCTGCAGTAGATTCCAGGGAGCTATTTTTTTGTAAATGTTTTATTATAAATGTGTTTTTTAAATTGTACCGAAGTTCAATACTTCAAACAAAAAATACTTAAGTAAAAGTAAAATTACAGATTTGAAAGATTACTTTAAAAAGTAGAAGTACACAAAAAAGCCACTCAATTACAGTAACGCGAGTAAATGTAAATCGTTACTTTCCACCTCTGCTCATACGATATAAAAACTGGACGTGGTTGAATGAATAAATAAACAGGCTCAGAGAGCCACATAAACAGTTCTCACACGGCCCCTGCTGGTACACCTCTCTCTCTCTCTCTCCGCCTTATTCTGTTTGCTTTTCTACTTTCATTCTCTGTCTTGCACAACAAATCTCAATTGTTTGATTGTATATGTGACTAGCACAAGCATCCACAAGACTTCACTGCTTGTGAAGCCACTGCTGATTAAAAGGTTCTGACAAGAACCCCGGGTTTTTTGTTGCCCTCTGGCCTAGAGCGGTTCAGACACGGTTTGAGATGTTATGTAATCCATGTTCTCTCTTATCTACACACCCTGCTTTCTTTTTGCACTAATCCACTGTCAAATGACTAGTATTAACTACGCAAACTTAATCTCCTAATGCATATGCATAGAAGTATGCATGCATAGAGTCAAAAATAGCCACAAATCTGCAAACTGGTTCAACATAAATCCATGTATATACACAATCTTAAAAATATGATTTTATTTGTAGAGTTCTATTACATAGCAATGCAATAAAATAACCATTTTGGATTCCTCAAAACCTCTCAGTGAATTATTCGTAGTAGATTATTATTACTCTGTATAGCAGAATGCATTAGTGCCTGTTGACTTTTTTCAGCAGCGCTGGTTACAGAAGTATTTTTTCCAATTTTTGAAAATAAGACAAAGAGAGCAGGGAGAGACTGACTTAATAATGTAATTTGAGATCTACGTTATTGTCAAAATATTTACATATTCAGAAAATGAATGGGATTTTTATAGAAATTATGATTTTATTTTTACGGAACCCGATTGTTGCACTCTATGGGTAAAAATTCTAGTTTTCACAGACATGCAGTACTAACCAGCTAATCATATATGTACTGCTCTGTGCTGTAAGAATGTGTGGTTTTCACTGGCACAGTTCAACAGAGGCTGAAAGACTCTCACAAGAGGGAACATAGCGGTGCAGATTGGGTAATGTGAGGTAAGGTCAGTTGCTCTGAGCAGGGAGCATTTTGGGACATCCACCGCTCCTGACCAATCACAGCGCAAAATGCGAATTAGCTGAAGGCTCTGGTATTTGATTGGCTGGCAGCATCAGGGCCAAGCACCACTCTCAGTTAAACTCTTCTAGGAAACTGTTTTTCTGAGATTTTTCTGACAAGACTAGGGAGTAGGGTTGTCTTGACACAGAGTCAAGGAAACAAGGTGGCACGCATTTTGAGAAATTTCCTTTTAAATAATGTGATAATTTCACACTTCTTATATTTATTCTGCCTCTTGTCTTCTTTATTTAAGTGCTGCTCGATGGATGTAGAGATGGCACAATGGAAATGCTTAGATTCATGAGCAACACTATGCTGTCAGCTGTTTATGTACTAGCTGTTTAAAGGACACATCCAAACCATATTATAAGATGTTTATAATACTCATCTTTCTATGGGTGCATTCAGTCAGCAGAATGAAGCAGTCATTACTTGATTTGAACTGAACAAAACATGCCTTTTTATAAAAGTAAAAAAAATGTATATATATATATATACACACACACACACACACACATTTTTTATTTGTTTACTTTTGTAAAAAGGCGTTTTCTTCATGTGTGTGTATATATATATATATATATATATATATATAAAATTTGTTTTATTATATATATATATTAATGAAATGTCATTAGCACATGCATGTGGGTCTAAAGGGCACCTCTCTTTTTGTTGTTGTTTTTTGGGTTGGGTCATGTGATAAAATTGCTTCCTGCATATTGGTTAAACCACACTGACTTTAATTGGGCTGACAAACAATTTTCTATTTTATTTTATATTACATTTTAATATTATTGTAAAGCAAAATTGCTTCACTGCTTTTGTTTTCCTTTTTAGTTTTTTGAAGAAATAATAATAATAGGTAATGTATTATATACAACAGGACAAAAACATACTGAGTTTGATTTGGCAAAGCATTTTTAAAATAGTAATTATTAATAATATTGTTTAAGTGAAATTATTTTACTAATATTTTTTTTTAAAGAAAAGCTACTTATACCAACCTACTTATATCAACATTTCCCCCTAAGAATTTAAGTCTTGTAATTAGTCTATTAATGAGATTGTGTTTGTAAATAAAGTCTAGTTACACCATTTAGACTTCTTTGGCTTCTTAGACTTTTTTGGCTCTACGAGCGACGAAAGTCACGGCGCAGTCCCTCGGGAAGGCGATGTCCACCATGGTGGTCCAGGAGCGCCATCTCTGGCTCAACCTGGCAGAGATGAAGGACGTCGACAAAGCACGCTTTCTCGACGCCCCCATCTCCCAGGGAGGGCTGTTCGGCGACACCGTCGAGGGCTTCGCCCAGCAGTTCTCGGCGGTACAGCAGCAGACCGAGGCGATCCAGCACATCCTGCCCCGGCGTGAGGCACCATCCACCGCTGCCCCCGGGGCCAGGCCTCAGTCTGCCCGTCGCCGTGGGCGCCCTCCTGCGTCCTCCAGAGCTGCTCCGCCCCAGGCTGAATTGACACATAGGCCGGTGCGTCGAGCCTCTCGCAGGAGAGCGGCGCCCACCGCGTCCCAAACCGGCCCCAAGTCGTCCAGGAAATCGACGAAGCGGCCCTGACGCGGGCAACCCGGAGATGTTGGAGTTTGCTCTTTCTCAGGAGACGGCGAGAACAGCGCCGCTCCTTCCCCCGGTGGAGGGCCGAGAGGAGAATCTTCTGTTTTGTTTTGTTTCTGTTCCGCCTTCTCAAAGAAAGAGAAGGTACCCACCTTCTCAAAGAAAGAGCAATTTCCATTTCCTCCGGGTTCTCAGGTCCATGGGACGACAGTGTGCGACGCCCTGCCTCCTCACTCTCGCCCACGACCCATTTTGCCAGTAGCCAAGAGAGTACGGTTCGGGGACGACATTCCTCCCCGCGCACCTCTGGCCAGTCCCGTTCGGGACCCAGGGAGTTCGGTGAGGATGCCTCAGAACGCACCGCCTTCTGTGCCATCCACCCCTACTCCCTTTCGCTGCACCACCACAGGTACGTCGATTGTGCCGTTGGAGCCGCTTGCACAGCGACTGGAGGCGTGGCTCACGCTGCCCAGCCTGTCTCGCTGGCTCACGCGCACAATTCGACTCGGCTACGCGATTCAGTTCGCCAGGCGACCTCCCAAGTTCAACGGCGTTCTCGAGACGTCGGTGGCAGTCCGGAACGCCCCTGTCTTGCGCGAGGAGATTGCTGTCCTCCTGGCAAAGGATGCAATCGAGCCGGTCCCTCCAGCCGAGATGAGGCAGGGGTTTTACAGCCCTTACTTCATCGTACCCAAGAAAGGTGGTGGCCTTCGGCCAATCCTGGATCTGCGAGTCTTGAACCGGGCTTTGCACAAGCTCCCGTTCAAGATGCTGACGCACAGGCGCATGATCAAATGCATTCAGCCCCAGGATTGGTTTGCAGCGATCGACCTGAAGGACGCTTACTTTCACGTTTCGATCCTTCCGCGACACAGACCGTTTCTACGGTTTGCGTTCGAAGGTCGGGCATGGCAGTATAGGGTCCTCCCCTTCGGGCTCTCCCTGTCTCCCCGTGTGTTCACGAAGGTTGTAGAGGGCGCCCTTACCCCGTTACGGGAAGTGGGCGTCAGGATCCTCAACTACCTCGACGATTGGCTTATCCTAGCCCAATCCAGAGAGCAGTTGGGCGATCACAGGGACTTGGTGCTCCGGCACCTCAGCCAGTTGGGGCTTCGGGTCAACTGGGAAAAGAGCAAGCTCTCCACTGTGCAGAGAATCTCTTTTCTCGGTGTGGAGTTAGACTCGGTGAGTATGACGGCACGCCTCACGGAGGAACGTGCCCAAGCAGTGCTGAACTGCCTGAGTTCCTTCAGAGGCAGGAATGTGGTACCACTGAAACAGTTTCAGAGGCTCCTGGGGCATATGGCATCCGCAGCTGCAATCACGCCGCTCGGATTGCTTCATATGAGACCACTTCAGCACTGGCTACACTCCCGGGTCCCGAGGTGGGCATGGCGCCGCGGTACACTGCGAGTAGGTATCTCCCAGCAGTGTCGCCGCTCCCTCAGCCCCTGGACAGACCTTGCCTTTCTACGGGCCGGGGTGCCCCTAGAACAAGTGTCCCGGCATACTGTTGTCACAACAGATGTCTCACGTTCCCCGGAGAGTGGCGACTCCATCCCGAGACGATCCGGCTGATCTGGAATCGATTCGGGGAAGCTCAGGTAGACCTGTTTGCCTCCCCCGAGTCCTCCCACTGCCAGCTGTACTTCTCCCTGACCGAGGGCCCCCTCGGCACAGACGCACTGGCACACAGCTGGCCTCGGGCCTTACGCAAGTATGCGTTTCCCCCAGTGAGCCTACTCGCACAGACATTGTGCAAGCTCAGGGAGGACGAGGAGCAGGTCCTGCTGGTTGCGCCCCATTGGCCCACCCGGACCTGGTTTCCCGAACTCATTTCCCTCGCGACAGCACCTCCCTGGCACATTCCTCTGAGGAAGGACCTCCTTTCTCAGGGGCTCGGCACCATATGGCACCCGCGTCCAGATCTATGGAACCTCCATGTGTGGCTCCTGGACGGGACGCGGCAGACTTGACTGGTCTACCACCGGCGGTGGTAGAGACCATCATTCAGGCTAGAGCTCCTTCAACAAGGCAAACCTACGCACTGAAATGGAGTCTGTTCGCGACCTGGTGTTCTTCTCGCCGAGAAGACCCCCGAAGATGCACGATTGGAGTAGTGCTTTCTTTCCTGCAAGAAAGGTTGGAGCGTAGGCTGTCACCCTCCACCTTGAAAATGTATGTAGCCGCTATTGCGGCTCACCACGATGCAGTGGACGGCCGGTCCCTGGGAAAGCATGATCTCATCGTGAGGTTCCTGAAGGGGGCCAGGAGGATGAATCCCTCCAGGCCTCCCCTTGTGCCCTCTTGGGACCTCTCTATCGTCCTGGCTGGACTTCAGAGGGGCCCCTTTGAGCCGCTGGACTCAGTCGAGCTGAAGTTCCTGTCTCTTAAGACAGCGCTCCTGACCGCGCTCACTTCCATCAAACGGGTCGGGGACCTCCAGGCGTTTTCGGTAAGCGAAGAGTGCCTTGTGTTCGGGCCGGTCTACTCTCACGTTGTCTTGAGACCCCGGCCTGGATACGTGCCCAAGGTTCCCACCACGCCCTTCCACGATCAGGTGGTGAACCTGCAAGCACTGCCCTCGGAGGAGGCAGATCCAGCCTTAGCGTTGCTGTGTCCCGTAAGAGCATTGCGCATATACGTGACCCGCACCCGGAGCATCAGAAGCTCCGAGCAGCTCTTTGTCTGCCACGGAGGGCAGCAGAAAGGGAAGGCTGTCTCCAAACAGAGGTTGGCCCACTGGATAGTGGAGGCCGTCGCCTTGGCGTACCAGTCGCAAGGCGAGCCGTGCCCCCTGGTGGTGAGGGCTCACTCCACCAGGAGTGTTGCCTCCTCCCATGCGTTGGCGCACGGCGCCTCTTTGGCAGACATCTGCAGAGCTGCGGGCTGGGCGACACCGAACACCTTCGCAAGAGTCTACAATCTCCGCGTTGAGCCAGTTTCTTCCCGTGTGTTGGGTAAGTAATGGGCGGGAAGAACTGGCCGGTGTCACGCTTGCTGCGCCATTCCCCCTCACCCGGGGATACGAGCGCCTTTTTCTCCCCCAGTTCAGTTCCCCGGACGGTGAACCCTGGTGGAATCCTCCAAGCACCCCCGGCAGTCAGACTGGGCGGAGCAGTCTGACGCCAGGCCCAGTACTGGTGTTAGCTCGCCCGGGTCTCCGGTCAGCCCCTGTACTGGGCTAGGTGGCCGTATGGCCTGATTCCCCTTCGGGTAATCCCATATGTGTATTCTTCCACGGTAAGGTTTCCCTCACGGTAAACCCGTGTCTTCCCTGTGACAGAGCTTCTGTCAGGTTCTGCTGGCAGCCCTCCTCCCTACTCCTAGGTAGGATCTGCCCCAGAGTCCAGTCGTATGTAGTACTGCCCCAAGCCTGGGCCAGTCCATATCAGTGTCTCCACATGTTACCTCCCTTCGGGCAGGATGTGGCCTCCGTAGCGCCCTTCTCTGGAAGGCTCGCTTCCCTGCCGTTACGACAAGCTGTAAACAACAAATAGGAAAGACCTGAAGCTGTCTTTCACTGAAGGTCGAAATCCCTTCCGATTCCGTGGGGAAAGGAACAGCGGCTTGGCTATCTCCAGCAGCGATGTACTCAGTGGTCCCGGTGGGCACCAAGGTTAGCGAATTTGCACTGGAGCGGTAGGAAGGTTGCAACCTCTTGCATGGCATTTGTCTGTCACGCACTCGCTTGTCAACATCTGCATGCCACAAGGTTGTGACGGGGTTCAGCTTGTGGCGCTTTCCATAGGACCCCTATGTCGTCACGACATAACTCGTAGTGACCGACAGATAGGGAACGTCTAGGTTACGTACGTAACCCCCGTTCCCTGATGGAGGGAACGGAGACATTATGTCCCCATGCCACAATCTTGAACCATCGCTGGTTGCCAGGGACTCGTCTCGGCTCCTCAGCGTAAAACCTAATGAGTGGATGCACCTGTCGCCTTTTTATACCCGTATGCACGGGGAGTGGCTCAGGTATGCAAAATCCACTAGCCAATTTCATTGGCGTTTTCTCTTAGTCAGAGATGTTCGGGGCTTCCAAGTAAATCCCCTATGTCGTCACGACATAACGTCTCCGTTCCCTCCATCAGGGAACGGGGGTTACGTACGTAACCTAGACGTTCTTTTAAGAACTGTTCACTTAAAGGTTGTTTGGGGTATAAAAAGGGTTCTTCTGTGACATCACTGCCTTTATTTTTTAGTTTAGGTCTTTCTTGATAGCTTTACATATTACTGCTAAAAATAAATTTTTATGGATAAAATGTGATTGTGAAAATGTGAAATGAATGTTGTGCTTTATACCAGGTCTTAACAACAACAAAAAAGACATATTCAGTCAGTGTTAAAATAAGATCTGTTGTCTGAGGGTCTTGGTGGGTAGAGCTAATCTATAATGAAAAGGCTCATTGTAATGAAATTAAACCATTTGATTGCATCAGAAGCTAACAGAATGTTCTGAGCCTTCCGGACAGTGAATCCTCAAATGTACCCATGCTGGAAAATTAGGCCATCTATATCTGTCCTACCCCACTGATTATGAATGTATTATGCAAGTTACACAGCGGCTGTTACGTAACGGCAGTCATGCACTCATAGTCTCTCTCTCTCTCTCTCTCTCTCTCTCTCTCTCTCTCTCTCTCTCTCTCTATTTTGTTCCCTCTTTCATTCTCGACTGCGAGGGGTTATGAGATTTCACCAGCTTTTTACGCACAACATTAATACCTTCCATAACCCGATATTCTATTCGACTTCAACAAAAAGATTAGTATTTCGTGAAAGAACAATGTCATGTGAGGACACACAAGAGTCTTAAATCATAAGCAGACATTCTACGTATGATTATTTCATGTGTGATGCAAAGCTCGATTACAGCTGAGGTGATTGATAGGATATTTTGGGGAACATGTTTACTGCTTATTCTCGTAATATAAGGGACATTTTCAGAATGCTAATCTTAGTGCATACATTTTGTTTATCTTAAAATTGTATAATGTTTGTTCTTTGTGAAACAAGATACAACATAGACTGTCGCATATTTTAAAAGCGAGTGCTGTATTTTTGGCCTAAAGAAATGTGCATGAAGTACAGTGTAATACATGTACTCTTATGATGCATTGTGAACACATTAACTTGCAGTGTTGGGGAGTAATATAGTTACATGTAATAATTGCATAATTTACTTACAAAATACATGTAAGTGTAATCTTTTACAGTTACTGAGATATGTAATTAAATTACAGTTCATAACTTTACGTTTGGTTGACGGTTAACATTTGCATTTATTTATTAGCAGATGCCTTTTTCCAAATGAGGAACATCACAAGCATTTTGTTATAAGAGCCAATAATAATCAATCACAAATATTTGTTTAAAGTAAAACAATAAATCTATACATTTAATTGTATTATTTATATTAATTTATATTAATTTATAATTAATTATTATATTACATGATTTAGTAAATAAAAATGACAAATCCTCGCCATGAACATAGCCGTGGTGCTAAATTATAAACAATCAGTCAATCACTGAACCAATCAAGCTTTATCAAATCAAAGTCAGCTTTAATCAAAAGAACCCTTGAGGAAAATGTTATCTGGCATTTAGTGCGAGTAAACCACTATGACTTCCCTCTGGCTTTTATTTACATCAATGCAATGCACTCTATTGTGTGCCAATGATGCAAACTAAATGCCATTGAGTGTAATTCATCAGCTCCACTTAAACATATGACCCTCTCTGTGAAATCCAGGCTAACGTCTCAAAATCTAATTCTGAGATAACAAGTTTGATTTCTACCATTATTTTCACTATAACTTCAATCTTTGACATGACCTTACTCAGTCAACATTAAAGATATAAAAGGTACACAGAATGTTCAATACCATGTGAAATCACAACAAAATGACTTTAGCTGGGTTTTCACAGAGAGGGTCACATATTATGATGTCCTCTTTTGAGTTGTTTATGATTATTTCATAATGCTCCTAGCAACTGGTGATGGTTGCCATAGCAACTTACTGACGTATTTTGGGATCCAGAAATAGAAATATAAAGAAGGAAGGTGTCCCAGGCTGTATCTGCTCCTCAAGGGGACAAACTTTTTTTGGAGGGTGTATACGTCTGCTCTTAACCTGATGAAATGCCTAGGAGGGGATATATGCAGTTCAAATTTGCTCTTTGCCATATTGTGTAGTCATTTTGATGTGGTGTATGAGCATGTGAGATGACAGTATTAAGTTATATGGCAAAGGATTGTGTATGAAGCGTTTCAATGTGGACACAAAATGAAAAGACTGGCTCTCTGTAAAATAAGAGGCGAGACTGAGACTCTTGTACAAGTTTAACACAACAGAGTAAGTCAGACTCTATTCATAATCTGAGAAATTCAACTCGAGGCCTGCACAGAAAGCTCATAAATAAAAAAATATAGGGTACATGCTTATATAAATCCACTCTTTAAACAAGAGGCACATATTGTACAGCACATATTGTACAGCAGCTGACGTATATGGACTCTTAAAGGGACAGTTCACCAAAACTATCATTTACTCTGCTCCAAACCTTATTTTGTGATTTATCATCTAGCAAAATGTTATCTACTGCAATGACATCCAACTAAATAGTCTGTAGACCAACTGTTGGTAAATCTAAACCATTCTTATAGCCTTGAACAATAATTTTTGACAGTAAGAGAGTCACGGACGTACAAAGATTGACTGTAAAATTGGCATTTTACTTGGTATTGCAACACCGGAGAGACATATTTCAACGGTCAGATCCTTATGCAGGGAGAAACACAAAGAGAGGAAAACACATGGGTGATTCACGCTGTTTTCCCAGAACAATAGCAGTTCACACTGCCTTCCAGTGGCAAACTGATTTAAAGCAATTGTTTTCAAGCTGTTACATAAACTGAGATGATGTAGAGCTTTACTACAGGCGGCTTTGTGCGTGTGTGATTGTACAGTCAGAGAAACAGACAGACTCAGCCATGTACTAGACCAGACAGTCCTAATTAGGATTAGACGAAAGCGTTAGTTCAAATGTTTTGATTGTTGTTTGGTTTTTTGATTGGTTGCATGTGTTGTAAGATTTGTTTATCACTATAGAGTTCTGAAAGAAAAATTCCACTCATTTTCTCTAGAGTGCAATTCTCAGTTTTCTTTTTCTAGAAGCTACAAGTCTGATTTTAACTTTAAGTGTGTTTAATAGCCAAATTATTTACTCAGTTGCTGTAACCATGGAAATGTGAAATGAGCCAAAAAAGCACATCTGTGCACGCCCACTGTTGTGAATGACATAATCGAGTCCCTACACTCTCAAAATACTTAGGCCTAATAGAGTGCTGTTATGACATATTTCTATAGGCCTGGAAGTCAGCATCACACTGCTTCCCTCAACAAAAACCCTAAAGGATTTTTCCATTAGCTTTTTGTATTATTGCAGAAAATAAGCTCCGCCACCAATAAAAGTTTATGACTCTTTCACGTTTTGTTCAACATGATATTCTTCACAAATGAAGACAACTTCACTTTTCAAGCCTAAATACAGTCGTCAGAAGTAAAAAGCTAAATGCATGCTATAAACAAACTACATCAGTCTCATGACTATAATGATGCTTGCAACAACTTTCAGTCCTTTTTTATTTTTTAAAAGGTCATAAGTTTGAGTAATAATGGTGCAGTTATAAGCACAATGAGTCTATAAAAGAGGACTAGTGAGTAAATGTGTTTATATTCGGTGTGATGATGTTTAATGTCCCAGACAACCGGCAGTGCCATTTAGCCAGCAACTGCCTATTTTAAGACAAGTAAAAGCTTTACTTTAAAAAAAGCTATTATTGATGCGTTATATGTTGTAGAATAAAACAGGAAAGTATCTTAAGCTTGTGTTAACCACAGGCCTCATTTCAAGCATTTAACAACAACCCATCAAAACAAAAAAACACACACAAAAAGAAACATTGACTTGGGGATGAACCAGAAATGCTGATCCCTGCAGCATCGACATATGTAAAATAAATCAATAAAAATAATGCATGCAACTTTGATTAATTGTTTTTTAAAACTGTTTACATGCACTGCAGGAAAAAAACGTAATTGTGATAATTTTAAATTTAAGTTTAAGATACCATTTACACACACTGTGTTAGAAGTGTATTTTTAGCCCACGTACAGCTTTCTCTGATACTGTTATCAAAACAAAACTGTGATGTCATGTGCATCCCTATTACTTCACTAGGCATGTGGCAGTTTCTTTACAAAGTGACATTGCCAACTACTTCCTGGCTCGGTGTCAAACATGGGTCGGTTTGACAACATTTTCATATGTACACAACACCTTTTCAAACTGCAAAGGAAAAACATTTCAGTACATTGTTGTCATGTAAAAGTAGCAGAATCTCACTTACACATGCACTCATCAAAAACATGCAAGTATGTATTACATGACCAAATAAACTGCACTTTCTGGCAGAAACTCATGAGAGCGTTATCTGTGTATCTCTTTTTTATTTCATTACATAATTTTCTGTGCTTCGTTTGATGGGTACATCATTCTGTCATAGTCTGATTTGTACGGTGGCCGAGAGAGCTCAACGTGCTGCAACTTCAGAAAACACATGCAAAGAGAAAAAGCACCAGCAAATCAAGAAAACATTATCAGTTTGACAGCATGGTGTTGCAAATGCTCACAACACAAACAAATAAAGAATGTTTCTTTGTTTGGGTGTGTTGTGAGTATTAACAGTGCTTGTGTTGTCAAATTGACGAATTTGTTTTCTTAATTTGCTGGTGTTTTTTCTAGATTTGAGTTTTTTGGCTCATCAAATTTTATAAGTTGTTATTCATCTCAGAATTGGTTCAAAGCCTAGAGTTTTTTTTTGATTGAACAAAAACCTTTGGAGAAAATTAATGGACAAAATAGTTGTAGAACTAATGCTGCTGAAAATACCAGCCATTCATCTCTATTTTATCATTCAATAATGTATTATTTTTGATAAATTCAATTAAATTGTTACATTATTTTCTGAACATTAACATCTTAGGCTATAGTCACTATATTATACCAATTTGCATGCTTTCCTCCTCATTAAAGAACGGAGAAACAGAGAGAGGAAGGGGTTGCAGTTAAGCTCGCATGAACTGGTAAACACATGTAAGGGGTTAGATGAGCATGCTTTGTTGTTCTTCTCACAGATTCAGACATTTTGTGCTCTGAAATAGTCACACTGATGATTGAAAATGTTCTGTCGTGGTATCTCAAAGACACAATACACAATCAACACAAATAGGCAGCTTTATTATTTTCATGTAAACACAAGCATTGAAAAAAATAGCTAGTAATGTTTAGTAACTATTTTAGAAATACAATTTCAACCATCGATTCGATTCAAAAATCCAGGTAAGCTCTGACACTGAGTAGAGGGCTTTTACTTGTGTAAAATAAACGATCTTCCTAACTGTTTGCTTAGAAACATTCCTGTTGCCATATGCAAACCCTTTTCTTTATATATGATGAGTTAATGCATAACCAGCCCAGAATTTCAAATGAAATGCAGTCGATACATATGGACCTGTTTCTGCAATGACCTGGATCAACGAGGATCTTCACATATGTGTGTTTGATGTGCCTCAAGCGTTCAGCGCACATCGTTCGCCACAGTGATAACCCTGTCCATGTGTGTACCCGGTTTGTTTAAAGAGTAGACTGAGGGTAAGCAGCTAAGTGTGTCAATGTGTTAAAGCCTGAGCCGGCCTGGATTAACTAAGGGCACCTGCTACAGCTCAAACACACACTCACACACATAAACACAGAGGAATTTACCGAGCATCCAGCTTCTACTTATTTAACTGACTGTTCTTTTTGAATTAAACATTTTCAAGAAAACCAATGAATGAAAAAGCACTTTTGTCTAGCCTTTGAACATTTCAAAATCAAACAAGGTCAAAACTTGATTGCCATAGAGAGCAGGCCCATGATTAAATAAGACTCACAACTGTAAAATGTGAATGTAATAAGGTTAAAGGTTATTTAAAGGATGCTGTAATTCATTTACTGGTGTCAATGTATGGTAGTGTAAGATAAGTGACCTTTCCCTCAGTTTTTCTGCTTGAATCGGGGCTGTTGTTTGCCAGTGAATACATTTATCATAACATCTGAACCATCAAGAGTACAAAATGTACGTTTCAGCGATGAGTATTAACACTGAAGGTTTATATGAGTTTAATCACAAGAGCACTGGATAATACTGCTAACTTACTAAATTAGAATAACAATTATTATGTTGATATCTCGCCTAATCTAATGCATAAGATTTACACAATTAATCAATATAGTCACAAGTGTAATAGTCAAGTCAAAATTATTTGTTTAGCACCTTTCACAAAACACATTGTTTCAAAACAGCTGTTCAGAAATGAATTATGTTAAATCTTAATATCTTTATTCTGTACCTTATAGTCAGATTTAGCAGAGTAGAGCAAGAGCTGTATTTTACTTTTACAATAGTTTACAGTATTTTTGTTTACATATTTGTTGAGATATGCTATATCGTCCTATACATGATTATATAGTTACATTTTGCAATGTCTTCATATGTATGCAAAGTTGGACATTATATATCCAACTTTATAGAGCTTTGTGATAAAAAATTGACATTTTGGTACAATATATAAACAATCATGCAGCCGAGATTGGAAATAATTGCTGTACGTGAGTGTATTGCATGTATGTAGGCAGGTTAGGATGTACTATAAAATATATGTGACCCTGGAGCACAAAACCAGTCATAAGCAGCACGGGTATATTTGAAACAATAGCCAACAATACATTGTATGGGCCAAACTTATTGATTTTTATTTTATGCCAAAACCCATTACGATATTGAGTAAAGATCATATTCTATGAAGATATTTTGTCACCAAAATTTGAGATTGTATTGTAAAATCCCATGTTACCTCTAACCCAAGATGTCATATGGAGCTGTGGTGTTTTAGTGACGCCATGATTTAAGTACTAATCCAATTTTTGTAATAGTAAACCGTTTGGTAGAACAAAAATGCATCTTATGAGTGCACTGCCCAGATTAAGCCATCTCAAGCACAAGTAACTATAAAAATCTCTCCTCTGCTTCATGTAGTGTCAGTTGCTGCAGCAGATGGCCCAGAGCTGATCTGATCACTCTAATGCAGTGTAAACACACTCGTGTGGCTTTTGCAGATCAAGAGCAGGAGGTTACACACTGCTTAGAAGACGAAGCCATGTTATAATCAGCGGGTTTGTTTGTTTGTTTGTTTCAGCGAGACGAACATAATGCTGTTCCTCATGGCATGCAACACAAACATGCATGCTGTTAGTTTTGCTTTCTCTCCAGTTTCTCAGAGCTTTGAGAGCTGTTGAATAAGCACACACTGTCCATCAGTGAAGATATTATGCGGATTTAGGTGTATTGCAGATATTCTTGGCTACAGTATGTGATCATTTGACCTACTCACTTAAAGGCATAGTTTACCCAAAAATGAAAATTCAGTAGTAGTGTAAACGTTAACGACGTAACCATTGCAAAAGCTATGTGTTTTAAAAGAAAACGCTCTGGTGTAAACGGGGCCTACGTCAGTGGCTATTATCACCTGTTTGGTCACCAACATTCTTCAAAATATATTATCTTGCATTCATCAGAAGAAATTAACTCAGAGGTTTGAAACAAGTGAAGAGTGGGTAAATGACAGCATTTTTTATTTCTACAAAAAACTTTTTTTTTAATAAAAATAATGTATTTTATATATGTAATTTATATGTATAAATATATGTATTTTTCAACATATTTAAATGTAGAAGCCTGTATCCATGTTTTTTCATGATTTAGGTATTGGTTGTCTAACAAAAAAAACAACTGGTTTTAATGCAAAAAGGTCTTTAGGAACTCAATTTGACTAATTTTGCATAGGCTAGATAAACAGCCAAATAAGAAAACAAGCAGATTATAATCTTCCCAGGATGAATACTTTGTATGTATGTGATTGTAATGAATGTATATTATAAAACATACTCTTATCCAATAATGCCATCACCGTTCATTTAATAATTTCACATATAACTGTATTTGAATGGTGTACTGTAATTATCCATTAACACTTTTATGCAATTATTATAATGAATGATTGTATTACTTGGGCTAGTGCATTAGGAAGAAAATATGACCAATGTTTTCAATGGCTGAATTTTTGTGTGCTTTAAAAACCAGACCTTGTTTAAAAAAATCGGAAATAGAACTATAATTAAATTGCTAGTATAGTGATATAGGCCTATAGCCCATACCATACATGATTACCACATCAGTGTTTTCCATTGCATAACGTTATGTTAAAGCAGTTCACGCACTTCTTGGCTTTACAAAGCAAAGGGTTTTTGTTGTTGTTGTTGTTTTGTCAAAGCAACATTATAATCTTGAGTGTTTTATAGATTGTTGAGGCATTTACTTCAGTGCCATCTTGAAAAAAAGGATAGCTGTCACTAGTCTAAATATATCTGTACATTTATTGAGGACAACAGTATATTTTCAGGACACACGAGGACAGCGGGGGGAGATTGAGCAATATTACAACATTAATGCTTTCGAGAAGAATATTCTGAGGAAAATGTAACGAGGGAGAGAGAAGCGGAGGGAGGGTCCTGCGTGCGTACGGAGGGGGCGGTCCGTTCACTAACACACATGTGGTTCAGACGGGGTGATGGAGCGTCCTCGACTGAACCTAATGGAGCAAAGACACAAATAGGGGCCGAGCGCATTGACGGCGCAACAGACACGGAACGACTGAACGGAGCTAACAGTCCCCCGTTTGACTTTAACCGGCGAAAAGAGAGACCGAACACCGTTTGGTTGACCGCGGAACGAAAGTCACTGGAAACGATTCTGAACAGATTTACGGGACGATTTATAATGGTAATACGCTTTTATTTTTTGTATGTAGCCTATTAAAGTTTGCCTTTGTGTAGAAAAGTAGCCTATAGGCAGGAGTAAGTTGTATGACTGAACTATTTTTGTATATGTAGATCAAGTCTTTACGTTTCATTTAGACAAATGATAGATGTTGGAATATTATCCCTGTTGCAACCCCCTTGATTTGGGACATACATTATTAAAAGACGCATCTCTACAGGTCCACATCTGACTTGGACCATAAAAAAAGCTAACTTCAAATAGATTTTTCAAACAGGGATAAAATTCCGATAATGAGACTATGCCATTTTTGCAATGCAGTCGGGAGGCTTTCAAGAACAGAAAATAATTATCCTAGATTTTTGTAGTTATTTTTAAGTCATTGCGAAATGTTAACTTTTCTCAACTACCTTATTTTAGCGGATTATTATGTTTAATCCACTGATTTAGTTTTTGTTAGTGTATTCTTTATTTGTGCATGAGGAACGGTTCTTAACATGTAGCTTTCTGTATCTTATATAAGGCATTCAAATCTGTAGCCTACTAATGCAACAGAACAGTGTTGAGTAACGCGGCATTACATGATGAAAGTGACTCACTGGGACAGGAAGAAGATAAGACTCACTCGCGCGCGAGCTGTTGCGCAATTAGGTCAACGCGGGAATTCTTTAGATAAGGCATTTCTGGTTTACACGAAGTAGCTGTTTACTGTTGTTAAACTAGTCTATGTGATGATATTCAAGAGATGTATAGTATCTAACTCGGTACGTGAAAACGCTAATTTGTTGATGTCACTTTGCGTAAGGTGGGTATATATATATAGCACTCGTTAACCTGATTTATGCGGTGTAGCAAGAACGTACTGTGTTTTGCCACTGGGAGGTAATGAAGTTACATAACATTGTGTTGTAACTGAGTTTACGTAACTGACTGGATATCATCATGTTCTTTCTGCCCACCAGGTGGAACCACTGCTGCATTAATAACATCTGAAATTGACCTGAAAACCACATTCAAACACACAAAACAGACCAACCACAACTTGTTAAAATCGAGGGGGAAAAAACAACAACCTCAAGATGTATGAAGAGTCATCTCAGGAGATGAGGGTGTTGAATGCGACTGCTCCCAGTAGCACAGTGTCTTTCACCGATGAAGCTGTGTCCATCCTGACTTCAAGCAGTTTGCTTGCACGCTCGCTACTGGGCCGAACATCGGCGCTTAAACGCAAAGACACCGATTCATCCAACATCAGCTCTGTGAGGCGTAAGCGGGAGTTTATTCCTTATGAGAAGAAGGATGATGGCTACTGGGACAAGCGCAAGAAAAACAACGAAGCCGCAAAACGCTCTCGCGAAAAACGGCGCGTTAATGACATGGTGCTGGAAAACCGCGTGCTAGCGCTGCTCGAGGAGAACGCCAGGTTACGAGCCGAACTGCTCGCACTGAAATTTCGTTTTGGCCTCATTAAAGATCCCTCAAACGCTTCCATACTTCCGCTCACAACAGGAACCTACGTCCCACAACATGCTATGCCACATTACTACCTTCCACGTGGGGATGGCGCTCACCAAGCTGGTCCAATGTTGACAAATCAGTCCCAAAGAGGACCGCAATCTGGGCGAAGTACCAGAGATGCCAGCAGTATGTCAGAAGACTCAGGTTTCTCCACACCTGGAGGGTCCAGTGTTGGTAGTCCTGTCTTCTTTGAAGACAGACTAAGCGAGCATGGAAAGTTGTCTCCGCATCAAACAGATGAGCTGGCTTACGAGTCCCATCACTCCCCACCTGATGTTTTAGCAATGGGACACGTCCCCGTGTCATCCAACC
This sequence comes from Oxygymnocypris stewartii, assembly GCA_003573665.1. Lineage (NCBI taxonomy): Eukaryota > Metazoa > Chordata > Actinopteri > Cypriniformes > Cyprinidae > Oxygymnocypris > Oxygymnocypris stewartii. The sequence continues at coordinate 7,123 of QVTF01005002.1, read as the reverse complement.
GAATGGAGCCGGTGGACAATATGAAGAGTCTTCCGCACAAGCTGAGGTTTAAGTCTCCAAGCGGCGGTGAATGTGACAATCCTGGAGACCGACAAAGTCCTGTAGTGCCCGCAGTGGGCCAGAGATTTCACCGCCTTTCGGGGACAACCGAAGGAGCGGGTTATTGGACACCGCAAGACAGAGAAGACCCCCGAAAAGTTGTGCCACCACAGCAGAAGCAGTACATGAATTACAGCCACAATGTGAACCCAAACGAATCTCAGTACCAAGCCGAGAACAGCATGCTGAAGTCTCAGCTCAGCTCTCTCAGCGAGGAAGTGGCCCAGCTCAAAAAGCTCTTCTCCGAGCAGTTGCTCACCAAAATGAATTAAGACTTTGAAAAGAGCGCACTGGAACACTGCAAATATTCACAGTCGAACTCATGAACATCCATAAATTAAGAATGGAAAGAACGCAGCATGTGCATCACTACCTCTTCACACTCAGTCATAACCAAACAGAACTTGCATATCCACCTTAGTTTGCAATGTGGAAGTAAGCTATTTTCCGTGAACGTGCGAGATTTCCAGTTCATTTGAAGAAAATAAGAATAAAGTGAAGTTTAAAATATTAACAAAAAATATAAGAATTACCAATTACCTTGCAATATCAAGCAGCATAATTGACATGTTTTTGTTCAGCTAAAATAACTAGAAGCAAATGACACCAGAAGTCTTGCACATTCAAGTTATAAATAGCTGTGCCCCACTCTTATGTTACAAATAAGGTGGTTAATTACTTTTTTACCCCCTTCCTTTAACTTGCATTCAGGAACATGCAAGAGCATTCCAGCGGCATCGGGACACGTCAGCTAAAACGCCTCACCTCAATTCGTTCAGTTGCTCCTTTTGCCTCAAACACTGTGATCTTGCTCAAAAAACGCCTCAGGCTCCTGTAAAACAATGTCTGCACACACAGACCTGTCTGTCACTGTAAATGTAAAATGAACCATAACATCATCCGTTGTAAAGTCATTCCTCTATTACGTGCCAACACTACTTAAACAGTTGTCCGTAAGTGAGAGGAGATGTGAGCCTGAAAGTCTTCACACTGTAATATTCCTCATGTGTTTTAACAGATTTATTGCTTTTTGCAACATACATCCTGATTAAAGCCGAACAGGAAACATCAGGAAGGGGGAAATAATGGAATTAATTTTGATTATTGTGATGAACCAGTAGCAGCTCAGCACTGAAAGACTGCATCATGTTATTTTTATTTTTTTCATACAGATCACTGCCGTTGTCCACACAAGGATATCTAAACTGAATTACACTGTACTTGCATTTTGATGGTGAAATGTTCGGTCGTCTTGTGAGTTCTTGTGTATTAGTACAGTAAATATACATTATGTTTGTGTGAATAAATATTTGAACTGTTTTTTTGCCTTGTATTATTATACTAAAATTGTATTTGTCCAGCTTAATTTATATCTATCATCTAATATAAATTATAGCTACTAATATTTAAAGTACGTTTAATTGACTCGAGGAACAGCCAACAGTAGTTTCACAACATGTTTTTTTAAACAAATTCTCTTGCATTAAAATGTGAGAACCATCTCTGGATTCCCAGAATCACCTAGGACACATAGTTCTCATGGACTATCACCTCTGCTTGGTATACATCAAGTTTTAACAGAAATATTCAAAGCCCTGGGGGCAATGACATCATCAATGTCGCAATATACAAACTCAGATATTACAAATAATTAAGCATGGGCAACAATTGCAGAATTGATGTAGAAACAGTTTACACACACACACACAGAAACACATTTATATACATATTTACACATATGCTAGAACATTTCACAGTTACAGAAATTGCAAGTAACACAGTTAAACATGACATTTTGAAATTAGAAAAGCTGAAATAACATTTTCTTGTAACTCTTTTCAAAGTTGTGTACAGTGTACAATAAAGAATGCATTGCTCCCTTAAAGGTGTAATACATTTTATTTATAACTATTATCTCTATGACGTTTCAATATACAGTATACAATAGGCCCAGAACACCTTAAATTATCCATGTGTTCTTGCAACACAATCCACAAGAGGTCAGCAAATCATTTTGAGTTTCCATTCAGAGTATACGCACTGACACCACCTTAATAATAAAAAACGAATTAAATGAGACACAAAATCACCTGATTCAAGACCAAGATTTACCTTGACATTTCCCTGTACTTCCTTCAGTCTAAGAATAAACACCTGACACCAAATATAGGCTACCTCATTCCCCTGAGGACCAAGCTCCGCCGAGACCTTTCTGGTGATGTAAGAGCATATAAATAGATTCAAGAGTCTATTTAAGGAGCCAAACTCTAAAACAAGACATAAAGCTTTTCATGAGCTTCAGTGTTTACGTACAAGCTCTTTCACTTCCACACATTTCCCTCCCTGACATCCCTGCTCCACTGACCCCTGACTGGCTGATCTTCATCACTCACGCGTTCAAACAGAGCCTGGGCCTAACGCAAGCGGGTAGCACGACGGTTGCCATGGGAACCTCTTCCAGACAATGCTGGGATTGGCGGCTTGAAGGCGGGAGGGAGAAGGAGGGAGGGAACAGTGGGCCACATCAAAGTTCAAGGTCATCTTCATTTTAATATTGTGTCTGTGACTTCAGTCAGTAAGGAAGGGAGATATGTTGGTGGTGGTAGTTGAGGAGAAACCCATGATTGTAAAAGTGCTTTGGTGTACAGCAATACACAATAAAGCGCTATATATGCATCATTCATTAATTCATTGTTTTCTTTCAATCAAAAAAACAAACATATGAGGTGGCTTAAGATTGTTGGAAAAATTAGGAGACATATTGCTAACCCTTTGTTGCAGTCCCTTTCTCCAGTTCGGCCGAGGGGGCATTCTCACAAAAGCTGTCCAGAAAGTGCCCAGGTCCTCTTACAAAACAAAACAGTACAAACATAACAAAACGTTTGTTCAATTGTTTTATTTATTAAAAAAATAACATTTTCGAACCATCAAGGAAATGTTTAATATATTCCAATAATAATAATAATAATAATAATTATTATTATTATTATTACCATAATGTTACAAAATATACAGTACTATTTGATGTATTGCAGGATTGTTTTATCGTGTTGAATTACTTTTTAAAGTATTTATTTATTTATTGCTATATTATGGTATTACAGTCATTTTAATCATCGTTGAAAATAAAAACAATCCTGTATAACGTTTACTAAACAAAGTAAAATACAGAATATCAATACAAACATTATCAGTGCAAAAATAAAATGTTGAGATGCATTACAGTAATTCTGGGTAATGTAAATGTGCTTTATCGTCTGAAAATAAAGTATCTATCTATCTTATAAAGTATAAACCGCGAAGTATCTTAATGCTCTTCTAAATGGATTGTATTTATGTATTTATTTGACTGATCTTTCCCAGTTATTATGCGCTCGCGTCGATACAGGCTCGCGGATGGGAGGTGGGGGCAAAAGAGAGAAACATGACGTGACGAGGCACCCGAAGCGTCCTCTTATGCAACCGCTGACCTACTAACATACATTTCTAAACAGAAGCAGCTAGCGGGAGGATACTGGAGCGCCTCGCCAACACAACACAGCACAAGGGACCAGGGCAAAAACACACGGGCTGCGGAATCCGTGCGTACTGGACACGGCGTGTAGTGTGTGCGCGTCACCGAGGCTGATTCAAAGACACTAATAATAGTCGACGGACGACAAACAAATATTGCGGATACAAGCACAAACGGTACGGTTGTTTAATTGCTTACTAATTTTGGGTGCACGCTCTCATTGTATGCGCACAACTGCATTGGTGATTCTGGCGTGATCTTGCGGACATTTCACGCGGTTATTAAAACGAGGTAACTGAAATGAATCCAAGTATGATATTTGAAATGCAACGGCTTCTGTTTTCTCACAGATGCAGGTTTAGTTAATTGTGTGTGTTTATGTATGCTCATTACAAATTCATATGCTGCTCGATGTGCATGTTCGCAATGTTAAGGTGAGGCTAGGACCCCTCGCGACTGTTGTGTTGACAGGACATTTAGCTCATGATGCTCGTAAAATATTATTATGTTTCATACCCAATTCATCATGCACAAACGTTTTCTGTATGCATACCTGATTTTTTGTTTACGCGTAGTGGGCTAGTGGTATAATATTACGCCATTTGAACATTCATATATGAATCAGCAACGAGTTACAGCAATGTCAGTCGGGCGTAACGCTTAAAGGCCTAATTTTGATTGAAACGCTAACATGTTACATTTTATCGCTGGAAATGTCTTGATATATGGTTAATGTATGCCTATGCCGTTTAAATTGAAGTTTTCACAATGTGTGAAATCCAACTGGGTTAGGAAGTTAATGCGGCGCTTGAGTAAAAATCCCGGACACACATCTCGCTGTCACGTGGAACCGTGCTCGGTAAAGGTTAACGCGGGTGTTTACGTTACAAGAGTCGGACCCGTTAACTCTTTCCTGGTTTACAGACGCGAGCAAATACCGACTGGCAATCAAATGTAACTTTGTTGCATGTGAAATGCAATTGTCTTCACGCAATGCTTGCACAAATAAAAGCTCGTTTACTTTATTGATACACATCAATATTTTATCTTGGTACACATTTTTTTTCTGCTATTTTAAGTTTGTCTCCCGAAACGCAAATAACTGTGAATGCATGATAATTTCAGTATTTATAAGATATAATGAACGAAACTGTAGCTACTTTAGATATGGCGACTATTTGTCGCACTCTTGACTTTTTTAGATAGGCTACAGTTGAAGTGTTGAAAACTAATTATGGTGGTCAGATCCCTCAGATGTGCATGTAATTTGTGTATATCAAGATTATAGATGTCAATAAAATTTGCATTCTCGGAAGATGATTGTAAACTGATATATTGAGCTTCTCATCTACGTGTCTATACAGTGTAATTTACATGTGTAATCATTGTGTTTTTAAGTTAGTTCTTGTTTTGGCCCTTATGACAGTGTAGTGTGCTAAGAATAGTAATTACATTTGTAATTACAAATTTTAAATTCATTTTAGATTTTAGATTATGTTGTAAGCATATGCACTGCAGGATTCCACAAAATAAGTCGAGCATGCATGCATGATAATCAGCCTAAAATTTGTGGATGTGAGATTTGCTTGACAACTTGCCGTTTTCTTCTGACATTGTGCAGTCTTTCTGTGTTAAGAGTTACATAACTGTGAGAAATGAGAAGTCTAAAAAAAGCAGGGTATTTAAGGCATCAGGGGGCATCAGACGAGCTGCTAGCGCAGTTGTGAACTGTGGCACACTACGACTGTGTGCCAGCGCAGAATGTAGGTCATAAACCTGAAGAAAACACCCTCTCGTCTGCCATAACAAAGAACAAAGATTATGCCAGTTTACACCAAAATCTTGTAAATTGGGACCTGCTTCAACAACAATGCCCCCCAAAAAAACATTAGTAATGCCAGCTCTCGGAGTGTTAAATTGTGGAGATGAATATTTCAAATTGTTAGATAGATAAAAACCCTTTTGTTAAGTTCAATGTCATAGTTGGTTTATTGTACCCTTCAAGCAATAAACATTCATTCAGTTTGTGGATTTCTTAACATTTATCTTAGTGAAAGAGAAAGGAAAATGGGGAGCTGTAAAGTGTCGTTATTGTGCCGATGTGGCTAACAGGGAGAGGCAAATTACCGTTTAGTTTTATGGAGCAAGAGAGGACATGTGACTGGAGAAACACATGGACTTGGTCAAAGCATTTTTTCAATGGAGGATGATATGAGTGTTTATAGAAAGAGTTAGCCTGTAACTCCTCCTGCTTGTCCAAGGCCTGCCTTCCTCCTACTGGAGGAGGAAAAACCCAGGCATGGAATCCACTGGAGAAAAAAATGAGCTCTTAACCCACGTGCCGAATATTACATTCTGCCCCAGGGTCAATTACATGGCCACAATGAAATCCTGCACCCCCGCCTTCTCCCATTATTTCCATCACCAAAACGGCTACAAAGCAACACATGAAACATTTGAACTGAACTGTTTCCAGGCCTCGCCCAAGTAAAGACTACAGTGGGACAGACATGCTATTTATTCCCAGATGAAAGCTCACATGCACAAATATAACTCATATCCTATAAATAGGGCAAATTAAATTGGGATTTATCGTCTCATAACAATTTAAGCTTTGCTAATTGTAGGTCATCCAGTGAGATCAATTATTAGGAGTTATGTCTTTAATCCATGTGCCAGGTGATAATTAATAGCAGTTTTGAATAACAGACACGGGTGTGTCATGTTAGAATCATTAGGATGGTTTGGCTATTGGTGGCTCCATGCTTAAGATTTGATAATTAGTTACATTGTTGCATCGTTAATGATTCACGGGTGTGGTTGACTGGCTAAATAACTCATCCACTAACTATTTTTATGTATAGTCTCTTCCCTTCCCTCCATTATAGAAGAAAGAAATTGAATGAAAGAGACACTACAGAGTAGTATTTACATTTATAATTCGAGTTTTATTTGAGCTATTTCAGCTTTTAAAACGGAATTCCAAATGAACACATAACACAGAATATAACTAAATACTATGCCAGTATTAACAATTAAACATTTTTATTCAGTCTTCTCAGATAATTGGGAAATTGGCACTGATCTTTGATGTGGCTTTTTTGCTGTTGTTAGTTGTTAGCACATTGTCTTCTGTGTCTTTTCCCTGCATTATCCTTTTTTACCCTTCTTCATTCTGTTTATCTATCCCTCACCTCTCTGTTTTTAGCAAACACTTTAATTCCCTTGCCCTTTCAGCCTTTATCTCTCTCTTGTGATGCCTGTTTCACTCCTGGCCTATATTTGAGCACAAGAGGAAAAGTTTTTTTTTTCTTGCTATCTGCCCAGTTTCTGGGTCAGTGGGTCACTCGGGGAGACTCTTTGAGTTTTGTGCCTCACGGTCCTCGGGGTCACTCGGGAGACTCTTTGAGTTTTGTGCCTCACTTAAATGTCTATTGGTTCATGAAACTCCCTGGTTACCTGTTTAACATTATTTACATTTAATACAAATATTCACTTATTCCATTCATA